>JAUZNC010026216.1:0-64385 GCA_034780395.1 Vannuccia rotundouncinata | reverse complement strand
AACATACCACTAGAAGGCTACAAATATGAATTTGGGGTATTCAAATTCGTTTAATCCCATTCAAATTGGAAATATGTTTTTGTCTTTACAACATGAGAGCTTTTCTGAAGTCTTTAAACAAATCTCCTACTATGAAAGGTTTTAAACGTATCTTTTACAGACTATATACTATGTAGAACCATCATATCTCTGACTTTGTTCTTTGGTTTCACTGTGCATGGTTCGGAAAAGGTTAAAAGGAAAATGCTTCGTGGAATCTAATGCAATTCTGTGTATTGGTACACCCTCTTGTAAAGATACAAGAAAATATATAACTATAATTAATTTTAAGAGTATTGAAGCAAAAGATAAAAAATTACCACATGTTGTAGGTATACCTACTCACTGGATATTCTAAAATATTGAATTACTTTAAATTATGTTAGCAACAAAATAATAATAAATAAACTAGACATTTATTTTAATCAGTATATGATATCTTTACAATGCTTAAATATCTCTCAAAATTTGAATTTTTATCGATACTCTGATTACAACCACCCTGGTTCACGTAAAATTGTAAAATTTTTACAAAAATCTTTGAATTTCCAATTGCAATTAATTGTAGACATACATGAAACAATTTGCTGTGTTTTTTGTAGTTAAAATTCAATCACTTCAATTCCGCTGATTTCATAATATAGTTTTTCTTTTGATCGATTGCTTCGGCAAGAGCATGTTGGATAGGGTATCTATTTTTAAGATCTATTTTCGGTTCAAAAAGTTCGAAATTAATTTCAAATTTTTTGGATTTTTTTTTGATTTTTTAAAAAATTCTCGAAAATTTATGTCACGAACTGAATCCAAACAGATTTATTTCACAGAGGTACACATCTCATACTACTGGTACTATATATGACATAAAAAGTCTCTATAATTTTATAACTGATTTCATTTTTATTGCAATTTCTCTTTTAATTATGTACTAAAACTGTTGGAACAGCTTGTAGAAGTGGGTTTTCATTGTGTGGAAGATTCATTGTATAAATGTTTGCAATGCATTAATTAAGTAGTGCAATAAAATCAATATATGATTGTCTCTGTTATTATGACAAGTTTGTAAAACTTAACTTTTTATCAAGCTTATTAAACGAATTTTAATATTTTTACAATACGTAATTGTCCTTAGTGATGGATTGATGTATTCATAAATATATTATTGTTAACCTGATTTAAATCGACTTGCATTATATTAAAATCAAATTTCTATGAATAAATCAGTAAAATTGAATTCTTTTGAAAAGTCAATATTTTGATCGACGAGGGTGTTTAGATGTGAGTCATATATTCGTTTATAAATTACAGTATTATTACTGCTGATATCTGCCATTCCATTTTAGATAAATTATACTTTTAAACTGAAATCTTGATAATATTTCAAAAACTTTGACTATCCCATTTCGAATATATCGTTATATCACATTACTGTATGATCATTTCTTAAAATGTTCAGATACTCGCTTTAAGAACTGAAATCAGCTTTGAATATTAATTTGCCTAACCCATCTTGGCAATACTTATCACACAAATTAAAACATTATATTAATTAAAGATTAAAAAGAATGGTTAGGTCAGTATAGACTATTTTCTTCATTTATCAAAAAATTATCGTAATTCGATTTTGTCAATTTAAAAAAAATTTAAATAAAATTTTTATAGTTTGATGAACAAACAACATTACAATGCTATGAAAATCAATCGTGAACTAACATTTTTGTATTTAGTTAGTTTCATATTAGAGCGGTATGTTATCTATATATCTCTTTAATTATGACGTTGCCATTTCTATTAAATTATTTGATTTATTTATACTACTTATGTAAGTAATGTATATTGTTGTTTTATAAGTGTCATTTACACTATTAAAAAATTATGGTCATTTATATATTCTTGTTTATTAAGAGCTGTTTATTTCTAAATTAGTTGTCGCTGTAGTTACAAAGAATCCGTTTTGCACTGTTTTGAATCTCGTATAGTTAACTCAGGAATATACTAATTGGATAAGTTAATATTTATTTTTAATTAATGCATAGCTATTTTTATTCCATGCTGTAATTGTTTGTTTAAGCATAATAAAAATATTTTCAATTGTAATTATACAAATTAAACAAATAATTTATTTTTAAAACTAAAGGTAAGTTTTCCGGAGTAATGGTAGTCGTTAAGAAGGACTGGTATTCGTTATTTAAACAGTTAAAAAAATACTCATTCATCGTTTTATTAACAAAAAATTTTTCATAATCTATAAGCTTATTTATCCGAGTACAAATTAGATTCCTCATTCAATATTAATCTGCTAACTTTCAAAAATATCCAGATTTTAGTGATAAATTGAATCTTTCAGAGATTTTTACCAATTATATTATCGAGTAGAGTTAATACCAGCCCACAACAGTAGTTATACTTAACAACTCCATGCTGGTATGTTGATCTGAAAATACACGTTTTCATAATGGATTGATATAAACTACATATGATTTCAGAATATATAACACGTCACAAAGTTCATGACAGAATCATATCAAAATAAGTGTAGAACGAATTGACACGGGATGTGTTCTATAATCTATACACTAGAAAACATCTAAATGTAATCTATGAATTGGTGCAAACTTGAAAGTTGGTAATTATTCAAACACAACCAACTTCATAAAGATTTTAATATAAAAATAACACAAACTTATCCTTCAAATTAGGTTAAATTAGTTGGACTAAAAATACTTTTTTATAGAATCAATGCGAGTATAATAAATATAAACTAATGCCTCATACGGCACGATTCTGAAGTTATATCTTAAAAGAAAACTATTACTTAGCTGGAAGCTAAATATAAGCCTAATACAAACAGTGGCTGGTCTAAGAATAAAAGTAGATAAATACAAAATAGATAATAATGGAGCATTTCAATAATGAGGAAGTTTAGATAATTGTCATAATTAAATACTTTAAAAGCCATATTGTACAAAAATATAAAAGTTTCCAAACAACAACAATAATTTATTACAGACAATATCCTGTTATTGAAAGTCATACAAAGACCACAAAGTCTAAAGATCACGTTCTTAACTAGGGGCATGTTGTCAATTTGATCGGCTTGAGTGAACCCGAAAACTCAACTTTTACATAAAAATATACTATTAGATTTTTTCTTAATTTTGGAATGAGGGTGTTATCTTTCTTGACCACTGATTAAAGTGTATGCCACAATAGCATAACAACACAGATCAAGAAATCAACAACTGTAATTTTTCTTTGATGTAAACTAGACAGTTATGTCTCAAACTAAATCGCCAAAAAACCGAGATCTTTATTATTCCTCGAAATAGAAATCCCCTTTTAAATCATAGACGTCAGAGTCCACTATTCAAATCCTGGGGCTCACTTTCACAAAGTTTTGAAATTGAACGAAACACATCCATAAATTACTCTAAAGAAGTGTCGACCGAGAATTTCTCTTTAATAAATCTATATCCAAATCCAAACTCATCTACTTCGCGACTATTCACACAGTGCATATTATCCACAAATGCTTAAGATTTTCGATCAAATAATTCAATAATAAAAGAATTTTAAATATTAACTGTCAATAAATAATATTCCAAACAAATTAATGTCTTTTTTACGGCAATAACTTTTGCTAAATTTGAATTCATAAGAAAATCAGGAATCTGTAACATATTTATTTAGCTTTCTCAAAAATCAAATCGTGGCTATCCTTAGCATCTTCCAAAAAGATTGCAAATATTAAAAAACGTTTTAAAACATATGAACAGCATATTTGATGTTACATGACCACCGAGTACTTGAACAAATCACAATAAAACAAAATCAAAAGCAAGTTAAGTATAACCATTTTTTATTGATCAGAAATATGAAATTATTTAAACAAGCATGATTAACAAATAGAGCTGCTATTACCATGGCAGCCAGCATGGTCATTCTATTCACCTCTTTGATTTAAGACTAATAAATAAACTTTAAAATAGTATCAGAATAGTCCCTATAGTTCGCACTCAGAAGTATATATCAAAAAGTGTATCGACAAGTGGTCCCAACTGAAGTGAAAACGCATTAAAATATCCAAATCCCAAAAGCAAAAGACAGTCCAATAATAGCAAAAATAGAGAGCAGACAATAGAGAGGTTAAATCAGTTCGCTGCGACTCTTAACTAGCGGGCAGGTTGTCAATAGCAAGGGCCACCTCCCCATCAGCTGGGGTGAAGCCGAATATTCTGGAGAAGAAGTAGAACTCGGCTAGAAGGTAGTGGGTGATGTTCTCCTGTTTTCGGAAGCCATGCTGTTCCCCCTCGTACATGACAAGAGCGCAGGGGATCTCTTTCTTCTTCAGCATGGAGTGCATTATGACGGCTTGATTAGGCGGGACAATCTTGTCGTCGTCACCCTAGAAGAAGAAGAAGAAGAGAGAGATTGAGTAAGCGGTGGTGATCCAAAGGTGGTTTTAAATTCATACTTGGAAGAAGATGATAGGCGAATTGATTTGGTTGATGTGATACACGGCTGACCGTTCGTGACAAATCTCCTTGTTGGCCGGATAAGTGCCGCCAATGAGACCATCCATGTACCGGGATTCGAACTTGTGGGTGTCCTTGACCAGCAGCTCAACGTCTGCTACTCCGTAAAGACTGGCCCCGGCCTGAGGGGCAGTTCAGAGACAATCATTGTAACAGAATTATAACAGTATTATACCGGGGATTATAAAGGAATTATAACAGTATTATAACGGGGATTATAAAAGAATTATAACAGTATTTTAACGGGGATTATAAAGGAATTATAACAGTATTATAACAGGATTAAAAGGAATTATAACAGTATTATAACGGGGATTATAAACGAATTATTACAGTATTACAACGAAGATTATAAAGGAATTATAACAGTATTACAACGGGGATTATAAAAAATTTATAACAGTATAATAAAGGAATTATAACAGTATTCTAACGGAATTATAACAGTATTATAACGGAATTATAACAGTATTATAAGAGTAATATAACGAGGATTATAAAGGAATTATAACAGTATTATAACGGGGATTATAAAGGAATTATAACAGTATTATAACGGGGATTATAAAGGAATTATAACAGTATCATAACGGTAATTATAGCATAATTATAACGGGAAATAAAGCCGTTATGCAAAATCGTAATTATAATGAAACAGATTTTTCAGAAATGATTGTAGAATATGCTATCTCACCTTAAATATATTCCTGAAGGTAAGGCAACCAAGAGTGGTGAAGCCTCCAGCACTTCCACCATCAATACATAACTTGTCACCATCCACCAAGTTCTCATGAACCAGATATTGGGCCGCGGCACAGCAGTCTGCAACATCGTGTAAGCCCCAGTTGCCCTGCAAAACAACAAAGAGGGAATATAGACTAACAAAGGAAGACAGACCAGACTAACCTAAAAGAATAACAGGCTAAGATCTCCCAAGCTTAATGTCAAAAATCAATAATTCTGTCAGTCCACTGAGATGGGTAGTAGCTGACACCATAGACCAACAGGTATGGTAGACAGGAAACTTTATAGCATGCATTGTGTCTCACTATGTAGTTCGTTTTAATAATTACTTGAAGTGAAGTGAGATTTAATATATAATTTGGCTTTTTTAAACAATATATGTAATTCTTTAATTTCCCCAAGAACGAGCAAGGATTTTAAAATACTTTTTTCCTACTCTAAAAATAGAACATTCTGAATTAATTTGTGAAGAAAGTAATTTATGTAGAAAGTGGATTCATTACTGTAGTTGGAATTTCAAAATTATTTCAAGTAACTATATTTCATTGATCTCCAACGTTGAAGCGTCGTCTTCGGAAAAGAATTCCACCCTTTTCTACAAATACATCTCAAATAAACGATTAATTAATTTATTACTTATGTGTTGTAAATATGTTTCCGGATTTTATTTTTCATCTTTATAAACGCAGATATAGAAAAGTAGAGTAGCATTTTAAGTCATACAAACTCAAACATACAAAGAAGCTCATTTAAAAATAGGCGCTGCGCAAAATATAGTCATTAAAAAATTGTTTCAGCATAAAAATACTGAAACTCAAGATATATTCTAAATTGCTTTTATAAATCCTTTTTGATTTGATTTTTGTAGACAAATGTAACATAACATGTAAATCTATTTATATTTTCAGATTTCAAGACTCGTCGCAAACTTCAACGATATACTTCGGAATCTCTCCTTCCAATTGATCTCTCGTTTTTAGAATCACCAACTAAGAACCTCAAAGGTCAACTAGAGGATAAAGATCGAACAAGTCAAGAAAACACCAACTCATTGCACGAAAAGTAGGATGGATGGGAAAATAAAAATGTTACAAATATCAACGAAACTTCGGATTTACAGAGTAAAGAAAATAATTTGAGTATATTTCGTAAATTTATAAACATATTCTGCATCCTTCAGCTACATAATTTCTCAATTAATTTTCATAATTAATAAAATCCATCTTAAAAAAGGATTATCACAAGATAATAATAAATTAATCATATTTCTAGTCCATGCGTAATTATTTAGCGCAATAATCCATTTTAGAACGTTAATTTGATGTATAAATACGTCTGTAGGTAAGGTAATAGTAAAAAGGAAAACGATCCTACCTTGATGAAAATCTACTTCTTATAAAAAGTGAAACATTTTCTTATTATTTATAATTATCAATTCGCCACTATTAGTTTGCGCATGATAGTTAAGTTTACACAATATTGTAGATAGCAAAACAAATCCTCTCAATAAAGAATAAGTCGGTGCTTACTTGTAAAGCGTCTCTATAAGCTCGTCCATAGCCAGCAGATCCCCTGTAATCCACATCGAACACGGCGAATCCACGCGTGGTCCAGAACTGCATCGACAACTGAAGCACAGCAGTCGCCTTCCCCGTGGGGCCGCCATGTGCCCTTACAAGCAGGGGGGGCAGGGTCCCGGCTGGGGCACTGAAGTCAGGATTGCGAGGCAGATAAAGCCACCCGTAAGCCATGCTCCCATTCTCAGTGGGGAAGTTAACGTGACGCGGAACACTCCAGTACTCAGAATCGATGTCTTTTAGGGGACCGCTGAAGTCGAACAGAATCCAATTGAAGCAAGAAACAACCCCAGTTGGACGTGGATAGCTTACGTTACGTCCTCCAGGATAACAACAGCCTCCTCCATGTCCACTTTGATCAGCGCATACGACCGGCTGGTGGAGAATGACACCAACAGGACGCCCTGGTCTCCAGGCAACACCAGAGGAAGTGAGTGCTGGGTGAAGCCGGCGGAACTGGCTGACAAGGTGACCATGGGCGAAGGTGTTGCCGAGGAGACATTGGATATGACGGCCAGGCCCTTGTACGGGAGCAGGACAACCAGAGTATCGCTGGCGGGCCGGTAGTCGTAGGAGTTGAGGCCAAACATCCAGGGCGGCTTCGCGAGGTCGGCCTGCTCTTTGGGAGTCAGGTCCGTCTGTTCTGTGGGACTGTGAGCTCGCCACAGGTGAAAGAAACCTGCACAAGATGCTGCGAATTAGAGGTCGGAATGGCCGGGGGATAGTTCAGATTAGGCTGCCCACCCGTCTGATCCGACATGTAGAGCAGAGAGTTGTTCCTGGTCCAACAAGGGAGGATTGCACTAACAGCGCGGCCCAGAACACCTCTGCCCATGAACTCCACCGGACCCACTCCAGCCTGCAGGAGACCCGTTTTAGGATCCAGCTTCCCCACCATCACCCGAGTGTCGTCCCAGGGCATGTTCGGATGGTTCCACTCCACCCAGGCCAGACGACTGCCGTCCAAGGACACCCTGAACAGGACAAAGGCCACAACTGTAACACTGAAAGGCTCCTAAATCTTCACAGCTTTCTGCCCACCTCGGACAGCCATAGAAATCGGCCCCAGAAGCCACCACGGTCTGTTCCCCCGAGGTCAGATCCAACTTAATGACGCAATTAGCGGCCTCTTTGGCCCCTGCACTGGCGATCACAGTGTGATCCTCCCGCACGATATAGGCCACCTTCAGAGCAGAATTGACGCAGCCGTCAGCGAAGAATTGGTCCTCTGTTGTAGTGAGCACCTCAGGAGCAGCTGTGGGACTCGTCTAGGGTATTACAAATAAATTCTTTAATGAAAAGTTCGACAATAAAACCAGAAAGTTGGATCTACCTGTTTGTAAATCTTTTGATCACTCATGTTAGAGAAGTAAACAACTCCAGCATTCACAAAGAAACTCCCTCCTCCATATTCATGAACACGGGTTCGAACATTGAAGCCAGCAGGTGTCCAGTCGACAATATCAGAGCCCTGCTGCTCCAAGTTCAGACTTCGCACAACATAGCGGCCTCCTTCACTCGATCGAGGTGTGACGTAGTAAACAGTTTTGCCGGTAAAGTCTGGGTGTTGATCAAAGCAAACGTCCTGATAACTTTTTTTACTTTGTCCCGCCAGTAAAGCTGTAACAGGAGATTTCCAAGATCCATACGGAGAAACTGTTGGTGCTGGTTTATCTCCAGTTGCCATAACGTTTTCTCTGCAAATATGAATATCAACAAAGCTTTTTTTAAATGTTTTGAGAAATAAATTAACTAAATTATGACAACATTATTAAACGGAATTATGATAATATTTAATGCATAAAGTGTAGACAATACTTGGATTAACAATATTTAATATTGATCAATCGATACATTTAATAAAATCAATGAATCTAACATGGACCGACACATCAATAGTGTGTTACTATTAGCATTCTATTTTAAAAGAGCAAACAAATTTTATAATAAACTGTACCAATTCACTTTTTAAGAATATTCATGTTTATATTCTTAAACATTAACAATCAGATATTTTTAGTTTAGAGAAATATAAATGTTGACAACTAAATATATTTTTGTACTTTGGTCACCCTTAATTGTTCAAATTACAAAAAGGTATTGTTTTCTTATATTAATAAATACTCCTAATTATTCTTTTTAAATAAACTGAATCAATAATATAAAATTTAATTAATTTAATTTACAATCTAATGAGTACTTTTGATACAGAATAGTATAGTTTCCAAAATATTCACCTCACATATACATAACAGGGAATTGATGTGTGTTCTGATCAGCCAGACCAAAATATTTCTACAATGGATTTCCCCTCTATGGAGAACAATTCTCATGTCTGGCATCCTATATAAAAATTAATAATACAAAATACTAAATTCAGTGTGAAATCCACAGAAAATAATAATTCTTGTAAATAGGGACAATGCAAGATAGTTGTAGATTTATTCAGAGTCAACAGTTGGAATGGTATGTATTGATAATATAGTACAGATAAATTTATGGAGTTTTGTCTATATTTTGTTTAAATGTAATTTATAAAAATGATTTTGTTTATCTATTGCATATTTAAAATCATGTCAACTGTCTTGATGCATGTATTTTTCAATGGCAATTGCACTCCCAAGATATTAACCATTTGTATCTGCAGTGTTGCCAGCACTATAAATATTTAAAAAATTACAGAAAGTTTGAAAAATCGCACTCTAGACCTGGTCACATCAAATTTTTGAAATCATAGTGTGTAGGCAGAATATATATAGACTGTATAATTAAAAATTGGATTTGTCATTTTTTAATTAGCAGATATCTATTAGTTGAACTTATTAATTCAAATTTTAAATATAAATCAATCATTTATTAATTTTGTAAATTGTGCAGCAGATTATTTTGATATGGAGTGTACTAAATAGACATTATTTTTTAATTGAAAGTCAAAGATGAAACAACATGAACTATCTAGAAGGGAAAAATGTGTGCCCTTTGAGACAACCTGCAAACTCTCCAGAAATAAAATTGTTCAATAGTTACATATTCCCAAGACTGGAAGCCCAAAGAACACATTTTAACTCAATTGAGGACATTTCTAATTTTTTAATTGAAAATTTACTAAATTTTACTGCTGAATGGATTACATCAGCTCTACAAAAAGCCTGGAGCATATGAGAAAGATAATTGAAAACAAGACTTTATCATTAATTTATATAAACATTATCAGTTGAAATTAAATGTGGTATTATTTTATGCTTAGAATTATTAATAAATAAAACTTGTAAAAAATGAAAAATGCTTGTTTATAATTATACAGCTTATATAATATTCTTCACTGAAATTTTTAAAAGCTATGTAAAAATAGAATTAAATATAATAAAAATAAGGTATAATATTATTGTTATCCATAGTAAACAGTTATTCAGAATAGTTAATTTTTCAATAAGCTAGGCAACTTCAAAATATTGCTCTTATTTTGCTGAGCTTTTAAGAGTACATTAATTTCAGTAGCATGTTTAAGAGCTCACTCCATTTACTTTCTGCACAGCCACTTTTTTTTACTAATTTTCAGAGAGGCCTTGTTTTGGATATGATGTTAACCAGTTTTAATAGACTCATGTAGCTTCTTAATGGATTTTTGGAACTCTTATTACCTTGCTATGCAATCTGTCTGTGCTTATTTTAATTGTTCATCAATCTGTAGAATAAATTTCAAATAAATGTGACTAAAATTGACATTCTGAACGAAAAAAAAATCTGATATAATCCATGCTTTTTGATTTTGTTGCCCCAAAAAGTTTAATTTACTTTTCGATTCTTTAGCAACCTGTTGGGCCCTCTCCTCCTTTCTTTGTGCTATAAATCTTCTTCGTATTTTACATATGCTTTTAAAGCAGCTTCTTTCAAAATAATTCAAAATAATGGGGAAAGAAATTGTAGAGCTGTCATATTATGAGCATAGAAATAACTTTTGGTCAATAAGAGGTTGTTTCTGTAGATACTGAATAGAGCAATGAATTAAACACTGTTTAATATTGTATATTTTTATTGTGTATTATTTAATTAACCATTAATTGATTCCTTTTGACATTCATGTCTAAGTTCCAATGAGCCTTTCTGTATTGGTATTCCTATGAAAGATGTAGCCTACTATTTTGGACATTTTATAATTAAAAGTGGAAATTTTGGTCTATAGATACCATAGGTATAAGTTTTATTCAGCATATAATAAATATGATTTATATACCTTACCTGAATGCTACAACTGAAAAAATGCAATTTAAAATCCTAATAATGTATCTGTTATAATATATATAAAATAAAGCTCTGCATGCAGGACTTTTTTATGGCAATTATTATCAAGATTTTATGCATGCTGAGCCTAATTATATATATATAAAGGACTTTTTATGAAAATTACAGGGTTTCCATAGGAATTTACAGGCTATTTAATAGGAAATGGCTAAAATAGGAGATGTACAAAAGACATGGAATGCAGGCTGGCATAAACATGTTGTTAATCTGTATAGTTAATAATATAGTTATATGGAATATATTGGATGTTATCATGTTAAATATTTATTGATTATGGTACGTTAAAGAATTCAAACACTAAAAATTTTTTGTATATAATAATTCGATAAATGCAAAATAAAAATTATTTAATGAATAATTCCATTTTTACCAGAACCAAAACGAAGCAAACAATAAATATTTCGAAAATATCTCTTTTTTATTTTAAAGCTATTTAAAACAATTTAGCGATATTAAATGAGACTTTACGTAACTTGAAAAGTGTAAAAAAATTGTATTTTGTAAAATTTTGTAAAATTTTGTAAAAAAAAAGTGTATTTAGCTGATATTCAAAAATTCATTAATTTTATTTTTTTGCTGTCGTAAAGTAAAGTCATACCCATTGACTTGATTATATATAATTTATCTAGACCGGCAAACTGATCAAAAAAACGTCCAGGTATTAGTTTAGTTTAAAAGAGGGTTTTCAATCAATATTCATCGATTAATTAAAAAATTTCGTTAATTTTAGAGTTATTGTTGGTCCAGTGCGTTAATGCAATAATCGTGCAAAATAATCTATCGTGTTTAAATTTATATTGGAGATAGAAAATTATATATTTCAAGTTTTGAGATATTGACGCATTTTTAGATTCGAAGCCTTCATCAAAATTATGACATAAAATTGTTCTCAGTTGGAACGGCAACCATAGTGATTTGTGTTTTAATACCCAATTTACGCAGTAATTGTAAATTTATAGAAAATGCACACTTTTAAAATATTTAAAATAATTACGCTTGCAGCTGATTCACAGCTGTTCTATATATAATAGAAATATTACTGGTAAAGTATTTTTACATTTTATGTTCACTTATAACTCCTGACATATATACTTAAACGATAACAAATATTTTATGTATTTGCTTTAATACTATATATTAACCCAGTTTTTCGAATTACAAAATGACCTAACAATATTAATATATATAATTAAATTTTTTTACTATCAAATTTTCTATTTAAATAATATTAATTAAACTCATTTCATTTTCTTAGTAAAACATTATTCATGGTCTATAAAATATTAGTAATAATAGCTAATCCAGACAGTCCTTGGCTTTAGATTATTTTCTCCTATAATTAAAATTACATTAAAATAATATGCACTATTTAATTTATAAAAGACTTCATTTATATTAATTTTATCCTATTGAAATTTGAACATAACTAATTTTTATCTAAGAACTGAACTAGATCTAACTATTATCAATCATATAATAATCAATCTAAACTCTAATTTTTAAATTATATATAATATAAATTATACAAATGATGGTGGATATAAGAACAATTTTATTAAAATTTCATAAAAACATACATATACTTTTCAGCTCTTCATCTAAACCCTCCACCCTCTCCTTGTAATATATTTACAATAAAAATTATATACAGTCTACTCCGCCTAAACCGGACACCCATAAATCTGAACAAATCGTCCGGTTTATGGAAAATAAATAAGTCATGGCCACTGTCTAATATGTATTGGTTTTCCACCAATTAGAATGTTATTATATGCGGCTGTCTATCTCTCTATTTGTCTGACTCTCATTTAGAAATATAGATGGCATTTATTTGTGACTTCGATATGCGGCTGTCTTTCTATTGTTGTCTCTCTGTATTTATTACTGCTTTATGAATATACTGTTACTTTACAAGACTGCAATTGAAACTGCGTCTGGATAACACATAGCTAAATACTGTGTAAGGGACTGCAAGAAGCATCTGGTGTACAGTTTAGTCACGTCCGGTTTATAGGTGTTATTAAACATAGAAAAGATAGGAAGGAAATATTGGTTCTTTAAGTGGCGCCCTGTTTGAAAAATCATCCACATTAGGTGCATCCAGTTTAGGTGGAGTAGACTGTATATAAATTTTAAAATATTTATTATATATAGAATTTAAAAAATTATTAATTAAAAATAATAAATATTTAATTTATTCATAATTAAAATTAATAAATATTCATTATATATATATTTTTATTATAAATTTTATCTGACTAAAAATGTATATAAATTTATCTGACCACTACTCCTGGCCCAGTTTGACAGCTAGTCAGAAAGCTAGTCTTCAGCCAAAGGATGCCATAATGCTGAAGCATGGAGATGGAAAGTATTTAGCTGAGTTGATTTGAAAAGGTAAATTAAATTCAGGGTTTTTTATTTTTCTGTTTCATTCCTAAGATTAACTGCACATTTTAGTCATGTTTCTAAATGTTTTTATACTACTTGATGGTTTATTATCAGTGGTAAATTTGTTATACAACTGTTATAGTATAATTATAGTATTCTTTTTATAAAACAAATTACAATAAAATGCACTAAATATAGCTTAAATAATGGTGGCCAGATATACTAAATGAAATTTTTTATTCTTGACATATTGTTAATTAGATTTGCTACATATTTTCAGGAAGTTAACAGTATGTTAGTAAGATGCAGCAGAAAATCGATGCAATTATGGATGCTAACAAGACGCTAATATTTGACAAGCTTGACCATACAAGTATCTACATTGACGATGATGTAAGAAAATGATATTATGTTTTTTCAAAATAAATCACATTTGTTATTGTCTGATTATATAAGGCATACCAAATTAAGATGATGTATGCAACTTTTTACAGTCCATAGTTTTATATTTTTTCAGAGTTTTGATGACAGTGAAGAAGAAGAGCCGAAGAAAAAGATTAAAAAGAAGAATGAATCTGTTATTTTAGTGAGTCGTAAACTGAAGTATGAGATAAAATTCGTTTTTAAAAGAATGCTTATATATATATATTTTTTTTTCTTCACTTTTTGATAAATCTGCTTTTATCTCCCTAATCTGCCTTAAATCGAGATCGATTCGAGCTAGCCTTTACCACTGGGAATTACTGCTTACTTAATGAATTACATTCAAAATGTTTAATTATTCTAAAATTATTTAAGAGTAGAAAAATATATTATATTATAATCGGCGACATCCGGGCGATGTCGCTATAACATTATTTTTCCTGGCAACAGAGGGAACCAATGGCAACCAAATGGCGACGTCGCCCGACTGTCGATGGTTGATTGGGTAATCATATTATGCATATTTGTCTGTATTTTATTATCTAATATGAAATTTTTATTCAGGGAATGGAAGATGGCATTTCTAAAGACGTCCAAACCGTAAGTGCTATTTATAATAGTCACTTAATAATAAATATTTAGATACTGTGGCAAGAAAAGTTTTATTATTTGAGTAAATGTGTAGTTATATGAAACAGAATGTTTATAAAAGTCAGATATGTAATTTTAAAGTTATCTATTTATTTTTTTATAGAAAGCATCTGTTGTTGCAAAGTCTCAAGAGAGACTGTTTGACATTATTGACCTGGATGACCCTTTCAAGGGAAGAAGTCACGACAGCCTCATTGCATTTAGTTTTTTCACTGAGGGAAAAAGTGGAACTCCTCACTACTCTGGAAAAGGCAGTCTGTAATAAATGAGGCTTGCATTTTAATAAGAACTTCTACTAAAATAACTAAATTGACAATTTTAATATGTATTAATAATTTATTATATTATTTTATTTATTAAACTTATTTGAACTTAATTTTTTTATTCCGCTCACTGCTTTATATATACCTAGGTGTATTATCTCTTTTTAATGAAATGTAATTATTAAGTTTTTATTTTCAGTCTGCATCGATTGATTGCTTCTTCGAGAAAGTGGACTGCAATGGTGTGAAGAAGGTATAGTCCTTAAATAATAATATCCATGTGGCTGCATGTCTTGTATTTACCAAATATGGGAGAGATTATAATATTAATATAATTTTCTCAAAACTTTTAGCATTAAATTATCTGTAACTATATCACATGTAGGTTCAACTCGTAGAGAATTTCGAAATATTCATTCGGCCAGACCATTTGTCCAAAATTATCACCACCAAGGCCGTAAAGATCCACGTTGCTGAGTTATTGCTGGCTCTATGCGCAGATGATAGAGAATATTTGGCAAAAGTTTCTTTGACAGGGAAGGCATCCCATTTTCATAAAAATATTCCACCCTAAGTCAAAATCAGCACGCTTTACATGGTGCAATCATTGGTAAGTGTATTTACTTATTATAAAAAGATTGCCATTTTTATGTAGCAACTTTTTATACATACTTGTTTACTCAAACAACTTTTTATTCGGATACGTTAAATCATATAAATCCCCCCTTGCATATAATATAAACGTCTAATTATCAATATGTAGTTATAAATATTTTGATTTATTTGTATATAATTTTTTTGTTATTAATATATTTGTATAACTATTTGTATGTACATATAATGCATACTGTACAATATTAAAAAATATAAGTCTTGATAACGATGTATTTTATTTTTTAGCCTACATGAAGAAGTATGATATAAATAAATATCCGCATATAAATCTGTGATACTAATGTAATCAGTTATATGCTTTACATCTGCAAATCTTTGAAAAAGTGTGACCTAAGTATATTTAAAACACCAAAACATTCATGCAAATCTGACACAGATTGAAATATACAAGTAGAAATTTTGTATAATGCTGTTTTTTTTATTTTTTCCGAATTCATCAAATAAAAGTGTCTTCCAATCTCTCACTGTTGAATTCATCAAGTATCTTGTTACATGCCTCATCTCATCACAATTTTGATAAGCTCATAGCTATGCTTAAACAGGAGGTGAATAATCCATTAAGTCTTATACCAATTAATTCAACATATATCATATATTTGTTAATAATTTCCGAAGTACTGCTTATATTAATTAATCCAGTGTGATTTATGCGATCCTGAATTAACTAGAATACATGAAATAAACTGTCTTATAGTATTCAAAATATTTTCATTTTATAAATAGATATGTTGTAAGTAATCCCACAATAATTTTGTGACTTGTCTTGCACAAATACACCAGTAACTAATTTGATAATGACTTTTTATATGAGTTATTATTCCATATTTTCAGTTTAGGTAAATAATGTAGTAATTTGTGTTTTTTTCTATTTCAGATAGTAAAATGTTTTTGGCCTACTTCATAGTGATATTATTTTACAATCAGCAGCTTAGGCACATAAGACTGATTTGCAATGCTCTGAAAAAGAATTAGCTAATTTTGCATCTCGTTATTTAAAACTTCACAAAAATCTTGTTCAATCCATCTGGAATCATATGGGTAGTAGTATACTCGATGACTTTCAATCAATTCCGACAATTGTCTATGGTTCCTTCTATGTTGACCATAAAATGGCTCGAGCAGTACACCGTTATCTAAACAACCAAAGCGACAATCCAGAAGAAGTTAACGTCAGTTTCTTTACTGAAATGATCATCAATATGACCACTGAAACCCCCTATCGCATACCAAGCACGACCACTAAAGTCAATAACTACATGTCTCTTGCATTTTTCGTGTTTTTGATTCTTAGCATTGCCTTCGTAGCGGTTTGCATTTATTGATTTTCTCGGGCTACATTTTTCGGCCGAGTAATTATGGTTCTGTTTGTCGTCTTCTGTGTTAGCTGTGTATGGGATTGGTTTCGTCTTTACAAGTCAGCTGTGGCTAAGAGAATGAAGAATGTTCTTACAGATAAATGTCGTCCCGACTATGAGCTCTGCTATACAGAATTAATTTACAACACATTGTCACTTGTGCTGCCGCTGCCGCTGCCAAAAACGGATGAATGTCTTCAACAAAAGCAGCTCCTTTAAATCGATCCTCTTTGGGATATAACTCCAATTATGCACGCGATTGCCGAAACTCTTAGGAAGTTTTATTTTCATCCTTTGTCTTTGTCGGAAAATATACTGGGTCAATTTTATCAAGATCTTCTTCAACATGTTCCATTTTATCTGATTCCAATAATACTGATACAATTGTTATTTTCTTTAATTCTACTCTGCGCCGTTGCCCGTGGTTACAGTTTTAAAATCTCATTTTTTCTTCACATAGAGGCTCCAGCAGCGCAATTACAACACATAAATAACCGTAAGCATTGCTCAAAATAATGATATTTGTTAAAGGACATTTCATAATTCATTTATTTATAATAACTTCACTTGTATACTCAAATAATTATCAGATTATTAAAAATCTAAACGATTTGCCTCAAATTAGGATCAATGTTTGATTAAATTAATTAATTAGTACTTCCATATTATACATATTTAATAGTTTTAATATATTTAAACTGTTTTTTTAATAAATTTAAGATATGGTTTTATCCACTCAGCTCAAAACGGAAGAAATAATCTCGAAGAGAGGATCAGAAATATGTCTATTGATTAGCAGACACGTCTTTATAAAATCCTTTTTGGTGTTGAACAACAAGCAGTTCGAGAATTCGGTGATACTACTGATAATATGACGTCCACTGTTGCTGTCTACAATCATCCTGCCACACATGGAAGCCCTCACCGTCATGTAAGGACGGCTAGACGAAGGCGATTGAATCATGGCGTAAGGGCTTTCAACACGCGGTCATAACCACCCAAGGAAAAGGGTCAAACTGTTTTATTGTAAGGAACATATTCCTATAACAAGTTTCTTTGAATATATTTGCTTGTGATACCTATCCCTCATCAAGTTACTGTTCCTAACTTTTTAGTTGAAAGTCTGTAAACTAAATTGTTTTGAAGAATTATGATATCTGTAAGGATGCTAAAATTTTTTATCATTTCTTTTAATAATTTCAAGTCGTCATTGTTCAAATTTAAAGATATAAATCTGCGTACAAATCTTCTACAACACTCATTCATTGTGATAGATTATTACTGATTTGTAAGACATTACAACTATTTAAGTACGTTTATTCATTTTCTTATCATGTACTATAATTATATTTGCTTTTCGCAATGTATGCTTTATTTTATGCCTGTTTCTATTTGCTCTAGAACAATATGCGTGTGTATTTGCTTTATATTTTCCCAGAATCTTATGAACAGACAGAATCTTTTATTTTCATACGTCTATACAGCTTTTTTTTCAATTTGCAATTGTATAAAAGATTTGTCAGTATTTGTTTGCATGTCTTCATAAGCCCGTTTTATAAAATTTTAACAGTTGGTTTAAAGTTTTGTGAACTTTTCTAACATAATGAATTGATTACATTTTATAATATACATATGTATACTATAATGATTCAAATGATAATTTTTTTTATCTAACATTGTATTGTATGTAAATAATTGTTGATAGCCGTATATTTTAAGACTAAATACGATTTAACTAAATACCGCAGTGCGAGATATGAAATTTTTTATGAATTAATGATGGGTATAGTATTATTTAATTGTATAAGAATTAATAATAGCATTTATAAATATATTTATAAAATCCAGAAATAGTCATTATTAAGAAGAAAATTTTTTCCTCATGAAATTCGCAAATTTGAAGGTTAGAATGCAGTATTATAGTATATACCTACTAATTACAAAATGTACAAAATTCAATTACTATACAGGGTGGTGCAAAAGTTAGTATACTCTCAATAGTAAAATGTCTAAAGTGAATAATTAACTTCCATATTTGTTCATAATTAGAGTTAACGTCAATAACAAGCAACTTTTTTTTATATTAACATTTTATTGATAGTTCATTTAATTATGCCAGCATGTTTGTAAGTGTAATAGACCGATGTAAAAATGTACTGCACTGGCAGATGGAAACCAATTTGAATATTTAAAATAACTCTGACCTTTCCACTTTTTGTATTGTGGTTTGTTATTGATTTTAACTCTAAATAAGCAATTATGGAACCAAATTATTCACTTTAGATATTTTTCTATTGAGACTATATTACTAACTTTTGCACTAGGGAATTATAGGGAGTATAATAAATTGTCTGAGAATAAAATAAATGTTACTATTTTGATAAGTTAGCTAGGTACAGATAGACGCATATTATACATTGTAATGTTTTTATATTATATAATGAAATAACATCTATTTGTTAATATTCTATAAATTATACTTTTGTTAAAACAAAAATTGTTTAAGTTCAATTATATTTTGTACACATATACCTTTGTTATAAAATAAAATAATTATTTAATTTTATAAAAAACGTCCTATATATTTTATTAAAAAATAGTAAATGGTAATTATTAATAATTATTGTTTATGAGTATTATATGAATTAAATATTGATATCTATTTATATAATTTAAATAATGTTTAATAAAAAAAAATAACAATACAACATAGTATCAGTAAAGCTGTTATATTTTTTATAATTGTAACAGAAAAGCTGATATAATTATAGTAATTACTGTAAAATAACTTATTAAACAAATTTTAATCAAATAATTCTACATTTTCAGAGGAGAGAAATACTGATAAAAATATATATAATAAGTTTAAATAAATAATTAATGTTTAATAGTAATAATTATGTAAATAATAAACACTCATAAATAACTTCACTTTATTAGTATTTCCCTATATTTATTTTTACACTTTCAATAAAATTCCATATTATTAAATTATATGTTTATAAAATATTTATTATTTTTAGGAATTATTGATTAAATAAGTACATTATAAGTCTAAGGCAGATACAGAGTAAGACTTTCATTTACATTATAATTAACTAAAAATAACATGCTGTGTAAAATATACCTATGAAAGAATACTTTTAAATATGAATTTTTATTTCGCTTGTTATTGCAATCGAAAAAAATAGTTTCAACAATATAATTCTGATTAAAAAGTTTCATTCAAATTATTGTTTACGATATTTTTGAAATCAACTTAAATAGCGTTAAAATCATTTTAAATATCTGCAAAATGTTTAATTGCTATGTAACCTACCAAATTAAACAGACTTTTAGCTCATTAAAACACCGCAGTTCCATCTAGACACCAAAATAGTTTCCATAGCAAAATTTCATATAAAAACTCGAAATTCGTGAATGCCTAAATATCAAAAATAAAAATATTATTTGTTAAATTTTGTAGTAATTTATCGCGTTGCACGATTGTTGGGTTTTTGTGCTTTTTTTGAACTTCCGCCCATCAATTTAGCATTGATTATCGATATAGATATATTCCTCCGCGGACGTATATTACTATTGAATATTGATCAGTTTTCCGGTTTAGATAAATAATATATAAGTCATTGGTCATACCTAACTGCATTATTATTATATAATCGATATTTAGCGAAAACTATATATAGGACGAACTTGCTTGTAATGACCCACTAAAAAATACTGCTTTGACGACAGATTAAAATTTGAAAAACTTTTTTTATATATAAACTGTTCGAATTTAAATTAAATTAAATCCTAGAAACACTTACAAATATAAAAAAGTACAACCCTTCTTAGTTTTGCCTTTTTAAAGAAAAGAGCGTAACCGAATTTTTAGATTAAACAGTTTTTGATGTAGAATACACTTCAGGTAGACATTCCGTAAATGCATAAATAATGGAGCCATCATCGAAAACACATTGGTGTCTTCTAAAAACACTTTCCGCTTGAAAATCCTCAAATTAATCAACTGCAATATTAGCTAGAGGAAACGTCTCATAATAAGATGATTTATATTAATGATGACTTCTTTCTTTCATTTTTGTTCAACGAATACCAAAAAAATGGATAATTTTTTTAAATAAATAAATAAATGTAGCTATTAATAAATTGTATAATTCAGAAGCAACCTTATAAATGTATTATATTTAAACGTATTTGATGTTTTAAGTAACAGATGTTGAAGAAATTAATATTCGGATCTAATTTGTTTTTCTAAATCAACAACTATTTGTTATTCTATTTTGATTGGTTATTTGTGCTCCGATTCTACATACAATTATGGGTTAAAATGCACTTATTATAAGAGCTAATTACACACAAACACCCTATCCTGTATCTTTTGTAATTTATATCTATCAAGAAGTCAAGAGGTCAACTATTTTCAATATTATAATTTAAACGTTTTGTGATAAGCGGTGTCCAATTATCTTTACCTCAATAAACATATATCTAAATGAGCTCAAATTAAGACGAATTAGTTCTAGTTTTTGAACAAAATGGCTGTTTTGATTTTTGATATCAAGACATTTTTACTGATACTATTCATAGCTCTGCAAATTGGTCCTTGTCACTTCCAAATGGACTGTAAATCATCGAATCCTACAACATTCGACATTCCAGACATTACCAAACTTATAAAGACTAAATATGGGGAACGTCAAATTGAAGCCTTTAAATATATTTCCAATGATAAAATTCTTCAATCCAAGAAAAAAGAAGACTACTCCAAACTGGTCTGGGTTAGTTTGGGTCTTCCACGGTTAGTAAAATCCTTTGATCGAAAAATTAAAACAGTTCAACGAATATTTCATCCAAAAATGTCAGGATATACAACATATATTAAAACATTGACACCGTCTTTGCGACGAATATTGGCGGGTGCAGTAAATTCAAAATACAATATAAATATCGATCCATCAAATCAGGTTGCTCCTTTGGTGCTCTCACAATTTTCATGCAATTTAGATTTCTTTAAGGATGGAAGAAAGCAGATAGTTAAAGGAAAAATAAACAATTTCGGAACTTACCCTTTGAGAATGGATTTTTTCTGTCCAATTGGAATCAACAAACGTTTATTATTGGATGATTTTTTAACAGAATCAGACAATTATTTAAAAAACGAAGTAACTCTTAATTGTAAATTGACTTCTCAAGGCCACCAAGTGAAGACCAACGTATTCACAATTTCCAGAGAAGTTAGTCACAATCTTCGTATAATACAAAAACTGTTTGGATCAAGTTATAGCCCTGTAAACCAAGTATTTGTCACCAGACAACAGATGCAAAGTCTGGCCACAGATCTGTATTCGAGTTTATCGATCGAAGAAGATTATCAAATCACAGAACATCAATTTACAGAGAACTTCATTTCCGAATTCATCCATCAAGTGTCTGACAAACAATTTCGTCCTGTTCCTCTTGATGAAGTTCTACGTCTACTGTCCAAATACAGTTTGGACTTCTCTGAGGATCTTCAACCAGATGTTATCAAACGAGATTTAGGTCGAATTTTAAAAGTGGATGATTCCAAAAACAGAAGCATAATTAATGTTTTCAGTGATTATATGATAAAAGAGTTTAACAAATCAGATAGATAACGGAAGGGTTAGAGAATTACTTTTGGAATTATTCAATGCTAAAGATTCTCAGAAATTTGTAAAGAAAAAATCAATCGATTGGATTATAAGTGGAATCCCATTAGAACAACAGTTAAAGGAATTAAATGAAAAAAGTAAAAGGCAAATAGAATGGACTATCAAAGGCAAACAAATTATTCCAAAAACTCTCACTGTGGCCAAATTGTTCAAAAGTAAATTTAGTGACACTTTGATATTCAGAAAAGTTCGTAGAGAGTATACCGAAGCTCCCTTCAAGAGAGACATGTCTCTTTATTCTTTGGACTTTGACGAAGACAATTCATTCGAAACATCCCCAATTGAAAAGAAATTGAAAGATGATGCAAATGATAAAATTCTTAAAACATTGGAACATTTGAAGTTGCAAATATCCTCTCAAGAAGATACGAATGCTGAAATTGTTAATTTATTGAGGAATATGTCCGACTTGAAGACTGAACTATTGGACGGATATCTGGATAGCAAGATGAATATGAATAATTGTTTAAATGTTAGCAAAGAACGATTACAAAAAAGCTTCAATATGACTACCAGACTTAATACCACAAAAGGTGAATTGATAATTTATGTTTTATTTCATATTTTTAGCTTTGCAACAAATTATGAAAATTAGATAATATTTTTTACAAAATTCCAGAGTAAGAATAAACCAACATTTTAAAATAAAACTTTAATGAAATAATCAATAAAATAGACTGAGGGTTATTATTTTATTTTAGAAAAAGATTTTTTGGCAGCTCCACCAACACCTGGTAAGTTTGCAGTCGTTTTTGTTTTTATTTTATAGCGCTTGTAACTATTATTGATTTTTGATCCTTCAGAAATGCTTGCGAGGGAAGGAAAACTTTCTACAAAATCTCCTCAACATGGTCCAATTTCTTTGACGCACCCAGATGGGAGCTGGGAGGCAACATTTTTTAATCCTGCTAATGCAAAATGGAGCATAATGATGAAATCATATAATAGTCGTATTTGGACCTCTCCCTTCATAATACCATCGAAACTCGGAGGGTGGTTGCTCGGCATTAGAATTGACTCAACATCTTCTAGAAGGATTCAGCTGTATCCATACGTTTTTCCCGACAAGTACACCGATGCTATGATAGACAAACTTCCACTATCGATCGGGCTCAAGGTCGAATTCAAACACCCCGACTCAGAGCTATTACTGACATCTGGAAAAGGAAAATTTAAAATCATAAAAGAAAATACAATACCGCCTGGAGTAATATCTATTGATTTGTCAACAATAAATAACAGTGATAAAATGCCTAAACTTTATATTCAAGTGGTAGCATCAAATGAAATCTAAAATATCCTATCATATCGACATTCCGACAAAATAGATTATATGTTAGACGTCTTTTAAACATTATCTTTCGATTAATTGAAACAATTTTAAATAAACATATTTATATTTCTTCTTAATATTAGAACTTATTTCGCGTACTTATAAAACATATACAATGTACTGTATTCAAATATTATATACAATAAATGATGTTTCTAGTAATATTTTATGTTTTATTACCACAAAGTTGATTTCTAATAAAAGAATAAATAAGAAAACCGAAGCGAAGCATTGAAATAAATATTTATGATTAATATACAAATTTTCTACTTTCAATAATTACAGATTTAATTGTTTCGAATTTGAATAATATTATTTATTAGGGAAGTAATGATATGTACAAAAGTCTTTACGAATTATTATAATATAGATCACTGGAGTAGTATGAGATAATGACTTCCAACTCAACAAAAGAAAATTTGAATAGAAAAAGCCCCCTTTCACACTGCTAAAATTATATTCCACACCTTTACATGTTAAATTTTTGCGCACCTTTACAAGTTATATTTTCATCCAATATTATTCCAATTAATTCAAAGTTGAAATTAATCCTAGGGATTGAGTCAGGTGGATTATCGCGTGCATGTTAAATTCCCCCGCGAATTAAAAAATTAAGGCGGTGTATTCAAATTTGTATAGTTATTAAACGCAATGAGTGCCACGAATGTTATTATATTGCATATGAAGAATTCGATTTTGGAATTAAAAACTTGGATTGAGCCTGAAATTTTATGTTTTATCCACGTGAATCAATCATCTTAGTATTCTGATAAAAACTTCCTACACATTAAAGTAATTCCATTTGTTAGAGTATCCTCCGTTGACAGTGAGAATTAATTAAGTAAAGAATGAGCATGAAATTTCATGAATCATTTGAGTATTCTGATAAAAATCTCCTACGAATTGAAGTCATCCATTCAATCAGCGTCTAATAATATAGCAGCGTTATATCGATTCCAAATATGTATACGGGAAATAAGTAAGTCAAATGTCTCATAATTTATTTTACTTCCGCTACGAAACGGTTGTCTCTTCCCTCCATGGACTTAAAACTTTAAGAATTTTACGACTCTTGTAAAAGTTTAAAAAATAAGAATCCTCCTTACACAGTAAATTAAATTTCTACATTTAAATTTAAACATTTTCATTGACTATACACAATTACAAGTATGTAAATCCATTGAATCTTAATCATCTATATTGTATATTTCATTTTCTTATATCTTTAGAAATGCCGCGCTCTCAACAAATTCCCGTTTCCATCTTACAACTGGAAAGAATCGCATAACTTTACTAAAGGCTATAAGCACGACATAATTCGCTAAATGAAATAAGAAAAGCCAATTTCAATATGTATGGAGTCAAAGATAGTTGTGGTTTTATCCCAGTCAGTGATGATTAGAAAATGTTCATCACAAGAGAAAATGAAGGAAGGTGAGAATATCTATATTTCCAAAGCTAGTAAACATACTCAGGGTCAAAGCTAAATCTGACTGATTATCAAACAAAGCATCAATCTCCTGCTGTGCATCATCTAGGAAGAATACACATACATGGAAATATGCATGTCCAAATGAGAATACCGATATTATATTGTCATTCCGGGAAAGCATAAAAGGAGCTGTTATATGACACGTATGAAATCGATATAACTCGAGACTATTCCAGGTCTTTCCAACTCGATGAACTGATAGAATATATCATAGAATTGAGACAACTTCACATAGGATTTTCGAAAGAGCAGACCTATATAGCATACCTATAAGCTAAAGTTAATTAAATATTTTTGAATCCTTGTCCACCTTCCATAAAGAATCAAACGATTAACGGTTTATATATAAAAATTGTTTTCATCTTCATCATATAACAAACATCCTTTGTAGAACTAAATTCTCGTCTCCATCAGAATCAACCAGATAAAAACGACGTTTGCTTGAGATGGTTTCAATCCATGTTCGAGTATCAATTCTTTATACAGAAAGCAAATCATAAAAATAATGCAACTTTAAATTGAAACTATAAGATTGTAAATTAAAATATAAAATTTACGCTGTTTTTTATTTACGAAAAATCTTAAATTCTAATATAATAACAACGTCTTGATTCTTACTTTTGTAATTACTCCATTTTTATATATATATCCATATTTTAAGTCATCCATAAGTTGCGAAGACAATTTCGAATGTGCATGTTAAAGTCCTGTACAGAGGAAATTGAGTCCGCAAATTATTCAAAAAAGAGGAGTTCATAATAGCATAGTTTTAACATTACAATCTCTTCATCAACCTCATTCAAGATTGTTTTGGAAATGTATCGACTCTGCCTTCTTTTTCGTTCTCCTCAATTAAGTTGAATGTTTTAATTAAAATTGTACCTTTCCACAGAAATCTTTAATCGATAGAATTTTATAGTTGAATCCCCTCAAAAACCAGGCCCATAATAACCGATACCCATTGCCCAAATATAGCACCACAAGATAATTCTTTAATGAAGTTGAATAATTCTGAGTAAATTATGTCACTAATTATATAGATGCAAAATTTAAACTTTTTTTGTCGCATAGCACTATTTTATATATTATTAGGGGTCGTCGACAAAAATGATATTCATAGAAAATTTAATATAATTAGCTAAAATCAGCTCAATTCGTATTAAAAGGTAATATAATTTTAAAACAATTTTAATCGGTACCAAGCCCACCGAATGGGTGGAAAAGGGGTGACTTGCCAGCCTCAATTATCAAAAATGTTTGCAAGTCCATTTGGAAGAAAATATGAAATTTTTGTTAACCGTGACGTACTTAGTTATATTTATTTATTCTAATTTCGGGAGTATTATACATTCACTGGTTATTTGTTGAAACTATAATTGGTTGTACTATAAATATATTTAATCACAGAGTTCCTGAAGTAACGGGCTTATTTACCTATATTAATGGTTCAGTGAAGTAATCCGAGTGGGCTCATGACCACCCCCCCAAGACCCCCGCCAATTTTAACTGTTTTTTATATCAACTTTTTGATTCTACTTGAATAATCGAAAATGAACATTTTCTGTGCACAGCAAAGCCCCCCCCCCCCCTCCCCCTCCACAATGCACTTCAGATAGATATTCAGTATATGCATAATAAAAGAATAGTTATGAATTTCAGATTATAGTTCAATTAATTAAGCTCTTGAGTATTGGGGTAGTTTTGCGTTTAAAAACTCGGTGTAGGCTAATGGGATACATTTTGTTCATGGATACACAAATTAGAATATTCTACTACAGAGCATTCATTTTAGCCATATTAAAGCTAAAATTTTAGAAATGTTGAATTGGCCCATTCGTCTTTTTAATTATATATAAAAAATAAATTTTGATCAGTTTGGTATTCATTCATATCTCTATTCATTGTAAATATACGTGGAAAAGTCAATAATGATTATATTTCTATATTTTAAATGTGGAAATTATAATTAATTAAATAAACATATATGTATTACTTGAAGTAGTGTGAGAGTTTTATAATATAAAAGTAATATATTATATAAAACTTATTTTTATATAATCTGAAATATATATTCTTATATAGTAACACTACTATATATAACATGGGCACCGGAAGGCAGGAAAAATAATTCCTAAATTTCCGAATTGACAAAAAGAATATAATTTCCAAATATTGATTCGACTCACATTTTCTGAAAAATGTAAAATTTGATTGATCACTACTCTTCCGATGACTGGCATGAGACGGTAAGTATTTAGGGGTGTATTTAAAAGTAAGGTTTGGGGAGTTACAAATTAGTAGAAGATACAGCACTGGTGTCTGGAAAATTGTAATT
Organism: Vannuccia rotundouncinata; assembly: GCA_034780395.1. Taxonomy (NCBI): domain Eukaryota; kingdom Metazoa; phylum Platyhelminthes; order Proseriata; family Coelogynoporidae; genus Vannuccia; species Vannuccia rotundouncinata. The sequence continues at coordinate 36,577 of JAUZNC010026216.1, read as the reverse complement.
TATTTTATAGTAAGCAAGTGTAGGTATTATTAACACATTAACATTATTAACACACAAGTTACAAAAAGATGTGTTATCTAAACCGTTTACAGTTATTCATAATTATATACAATATTTGAGGCAGGATATATGTATTAAAAGTTGTTTACGCGCAGTACTTATCTCAAGTATGCCCCGCTATAAAATAAATCTTTTCAGTTTGAATAAAAATACTTTTTAAATGTACAATTCCACCCCTTATTCCTAGAAGAATGTCCGGAAATTATCAAACTGACCGAAAATTAATGAACATGTTACATAATTCGCGGTTATGACCTGTAATAATGCGTAAAAATATATTTTTTTTAATTTATTGGAAGGAAAAACAAACGTCACATTTAATTAGAGAAGGCAGGGTTGGACATGATTTATAATCAACCTTTTTTTATTGTCGATTTATGATAGTTAAAACTGAAAGATGTGACTCTATGCCACTGTTGACCATTTAAAATAATGACCAAGTTCAAAATGGCTGCCACCTGAACTAGATAAGTTTATTTTGAACACCAGAATAAAAGGTCCCAGAGTTTACTCATTCATTTGAAGGCCGGTTTATTTCTAAATAAACATACCAAAATATAAAAAATATCAAGACTGTACGAATTTACCCCACTATAAAATATGTGCTTATATGTGCTTGTGTGCTTAAGGTGAGTATACCACATAGTAAATATGAAATTGTATGCAACACACACATGTACAAAGTAAAATTGTTGAGTTAGAATTTATCAAATATTTTGAGGCGTTCTTCTTTGTAGCCCACAAAGTCATTCGCAATATTACTCAAAATCAGTTCGCTTGTTTTGTCTTTATGCATATTTAAAACTGCTACACTTTTAAGTCATACTGCAGTCATATTAGATCTTAACAAAGTTTTTAGTCGTCGCAGAGCAGAAAATGTTTTTACAGAAGTGGTGTTTGTAGCAGGACTAACAAGTAGCAGCCGAGCGACCACAACAACTTGTCCAATCAAGTTCAGATTTATCTGTTTTGTTTGTAAGAAAATCGTGAACATCTTTGAAACTGCATTGCTCACTTTTTACTCCAGAAACACTTTCCCAATCATAAAATGAAAGTACAAAAACTGGCAACTCTGATCGTAATGTCTGCCCGATACAATATTTCTGCAGCGAGAATTTTATCATCCACATTTTCGCCACGAATAGATCCAATCAATATTGATTCCAAATTTTAGTAAGATTTATATCCGGCTGAGAAAAGCGTTTTTTTATAGAATTTGGCCTCAAAATATATTGGTCCCCGTCGTCATGGTCGCTGACCTTCATCGTAACGTGCTGGTCTTCTCTTCTTTCTCGGCAAAGTTGCATCTTCAACATCCAGTGACTCTTTTCTATTTAAAACCAATGAGATGTTGACAATCGACAGAAGTCATGTCGACATGTTGCAATGTGCGGAATAAATTATCTGTATGTCGGAAGATCAATTCACCCAGCATTAAACTAAACAAAAAAGATTATTTCAACATAGCTGGGCGATAACAATTTGTGTGAAACAATTGTATATTTCAACTGATCTATTACTGACTGACTGTTGTAAATTTTACGACTAGTGCACTCTTTTTTTCAGTTATGTAATACAAATTTCTGACTTTTCCAAACGGTTCCGAATTTCAAGTATAAAATTTCTGAATTTTCCGAATAAATCGTTTCAAAAGTGGGCGGGCGATGCATGTATTTCAGTTCAGACATTTATATAATTATGGTCTATATTAAAAATTAGGTCAGTATTAATCACATCACAATTTAAGTCATAGGTAAAAATCAAGTTAATATCATCACATATTCACATTGAACACCTTGAGAAAATGTCCAAGTTTAGAGGTGTAAATTTTATTTTGAAAAAAGCAACAAACATTTAAGAGGGGGGCATGCCCTCACCTCCTGGATCCGCCACTGGTTAAATCCTACTGGAATGTTTCTGAATAAAAATAGATAAAATATATCTATTTTATGTACAAATTATTTCTATTATTATCAACATTAAATAATGCCAGCTTTCAGAAAGAAAAAAGAATAAAAATTGTGCAATGTGGTATTAATAATTCAGGAGAAACACCAAACATATTTTTGGGGGATCCTTAATAATCGGTCTCAAGCAATGTTATGCATTATAGAAATTATTAAACATTTTAAAAATAACTTTGAGTATTGCAAACAAGTAGAATATGGCTGTTATTTGTAAGGGAGTGGCATGAACTTATTAACATAATGTGGTGAAATTGAGCAAAAACTGATCCTTAACAACTTCAGTAGAGTCAAAATCATCATTGATACAACTTCTGCATGTAATTCTTTCACAGACACCACAGGCAAAGCTGCACAATACTCTATTCTTCTTACAACTGCACCGCAATCACCATTACATTTACAGCTTGTAAACTTAAGCAGATCATCAGGAGCCATGTAGAATAATGATGGAGTTGCCTCATATCCATGCAAACCGAATACCCATCCATAGTGAATTGGATTAAGAGACATACTTTGTAAAATATTCAATCGCGAGTCTGCAAGTAGGCACTGAGTGGGTGGTGTGCTGCTGCACCTTCAGACGGAGGAAGAGTTACTCCTACCGCCGCTTTCTTTGAGAATATGTTGCATCGAATTCCACCCAATGTAGAATTTTGTTAATTATGGTAAACGTACTGGAAAATCATAGTACCCGCCTGAATCACTTCCTCCTTGTTAGCTTCTGTGTTAAGATAGATGTCCATGTATTCATCCACATCCCCTGAACAAAACCTGATGAAATTAAATTAATATGAACAGAAATATAGCAAAATATATCAATTATAATTATTTAAAATTATTTGTCTATAATATTGATAACAAGAATTTCTTTTATTTAATTACCTGTCAAATAGAGTTGTTTTCCCGTGGCCAACTGTATCACACCCCGTGAATGCATGAGAGAAGAACAGGTATCCTAACTGTCTTTCATTGAGAGTTTCTTGGATCTTTCTGACGTCATAAGAGCCATTTGATGTAGTAAAGAAGAGTGGATGGTGGTTATCTGAGCAATGGTGCACCATCATTACCTGCACATCTGCATCTTCTGCCCGGACCTGAAAATAGACAACATAATGAATTGTGCAAAGACTGAATTTTTTCTTTTTAAAATCTGCCCCTTTTTTCGGACACCATATATTAATTAATTAAAAAATAAAGATAAATATTACTTGCCTCCACAGAGCCGTCTGAAGCAGCAACCAATGTCTCTCTCACAATTGAAGTGTCAGCATCATTGTCACAATGCTGAACAGTGATCTCATGTTTTCTGAAGGTTGAACCATTCTTGGTGTGTGTGTTGTCCAGAAAGTTCGCTCTTGTTGTCAGTGGAACAAATCTGTTCAAATTTTTATATCATAACAAGAATTCTTGGTACGCCGGATGTGGTCATCATCTTTTAGTGACCTATTATAACCATCAAAAACCACAATGATCTTTTGAGAACCGTGGCCCATACACTGTACGTGGCTGTGGTTCCCACTTCCCCTATAGAGGAGCCATCCTTCATCAATCACAAAAAGAACGACAGGGTTGGTTACTGAGGTCAAGTGGATTAGTCAATGCCTTTTGGCTTGTCGTTGAAAATTCAGCCTTGTTTGTCTTGTTCATTTTCTGATCTTGGTTGCTGAACAAAGACAATGGATAGGAAGTAAGTTCATAGTGTAAGCTTGTCTTAATTGTCATATCACGCTGAGAGACAATGATTAATCGGTTAAAAAACTTTAGTGAGTCGAGATTAATCTTCTTTTCATTCACCACTGGAATTTTTCTCAGTGATGACAGAGGTTGTACCTTTGACTTGACATCCAGGGTCTTTGTCACTGCCTGCCCATCCAGCTTGATCTTCATCCTCCTTCCTACTTCAGATGCTCTCTCAGCATTAATTAGATCCTTTCTTGTACTTATGAATCCTGTTGAGAAAGATACAAGCATCTCTTTGTCTCTATCATTGTCGAATGACTTGTTCTCTTCAAACCATTTTAGGACAAAATCAACTGCCTCTGCATCTGCATTGAAATTTGCTATGGTATTCTTATAAGCATCCAAAGTTTGATGTTCTTTCAAAAGTTGACAGTACAGCCGTGCACCCTTAGCATATTGATGATGAAGGCAAGCATCTTGGTAATAATACAGAACAAATGCCCATTATGATCTGCAAAACGCTCAGTTCTGATAAATATTTTGATCACATTTATCATGTGGTGAAACTGTACCCATAGTGAGGGTGTTCTTCCTCCTTCTGCGAGTCTTTTAAATATTATTTCAAAATTCTCCTCAAATACTGCCACTATTGGGTCTGTGTGTCTGGCTCCCATTTTCATTTCAGCTACCTTGTCTATGAAGGTCTTTATGTCACCAAGTTCATCATCAGTGAAGGCACATTTCATAACATACTGATAGATAACCGCATCTATGTTACATAAAAAATCATGATTTAATTACATAATAAATTGTAAATTGTCATTAAATTGTCATTAATAATAATGAATCTTACATGACTATATGCAATTTTGATTATTATTTAAGTTTAGTCTTTTCAATCTGTAAGGTTCCCCTTTAATCCGATTTGGCTGAAATTTGCACATAATATGTAAATCATAAAGATACATATTTTCTAAATGCATATTGATATAAAAAATATCAACCGTTTTTGAAATAATTTGAAAAAAAACATATTTTTGGCGGCCATTTTGTTTTTGAATCGAAATTGAATCATTTTCCACACGAGTTGAGTTTCAACTAATTAATACACATTTGTACACACATTCAACAATATATTGGTACATAAATTGTTTGGTAACAATTTAGTTTCCAGATTTGCGAAATATTTCTTAAAATGCCCTTACCAGCGTGTTGCGGGGTAACTGTAGGTAACTCTAGTTGATCCAGAAGGATCGCATTACCTTATTATTTGATGTATTTGTTGTAATCTTTAAGAAAGTGATGACCAATTTGTCTAATTTATGACCCATATAATACGGGTTTCAATTGTCTAGTTTGTTATTACTTCGTTTTATGTCATGTAACTAATACATGACTTAACACCTCTTTGCTAAAAGCTAGCAGAACATCACAGCCCAAATATTAACAAAAAAATGTATTAACCATAAATGGATCATTCCATAAATAAGGTCAGAATTAATTATACTAAAATTTCCGTTTTCATCTTGACTGTGCAACTTCTTGATGACTGACTTCATAGCACTTAATTTGTGTATTTCATCAAAAGTAGCGATTAACTTTTAATTTATTTTCCACTGCTCCTTTGATTGTTAAAGGTGTAATGTATAATAGCTGAGAGTTGACCATCAATTCACGTGGAGTGTAGAGAAGACAAATGGGTGACCGCATTATGCTCCTGCTCCACATTCTATCGGTAGTATAGCTTTAGATTAGAGGTTACAATATTATAAATTCTCACTGTTACGTCTAAATCTTCCAATGACGACGCAGCGCATACTGTGTCACTACAAAACCCCTGTGTCAGCACTCCAACACCCCTCTTAACTACAGTTTCGTTCTATTATATAGGTACCAAACAACTGTGTTAACCAATTTGAAACACACACTATATTTATTAAATTATATTCTGATCTTGTAAACAACGCTGTAGCTTATATACTTACGGGAAATTGATTATATTAATTTCTAAAATGTACGGACTAAGATGTAAAAATTCTTTATTTCTCTTTGTCATCATCCATTTCAATTTCTGCTTTTGTCAGCTACAAGACTATATCACCCCGACAGTCGTCGCCGCTGTGGATTTCACAGTTGAACCATCCGAACCAAAAGTTGGAGACACTGTTACACTAAAGGCTTTGCCAATTTATTCGCAATCTTCAGTAATACCTACTCTGCTCAAAGACCAAGACTTTCGGTGGTATAAAAAAAGAACTGAGAAGGATCCCTTCTTTATATTAATCGCAATTGGTCCAACCTATTCGGAAAAGATTGTCAACAACGCATTTGAGGGCCTCTATAATCTCTCAGTTATGCCCAGTGGAAATCCCTTATTCAGAGTGGACGCAGTGAAATTCATCCGACTCACTCGAAACTTGTCTGCGACATTCTTCGTCGACGGTGCTAAGATTGAACCAGACTCGGGGCCTTCAACACTTTCTCTCAAACAGAATGAGGACGTCAGAGTCCACTGTCAGATCTACGGTTCTCCCACCTCCATAGCCGTTATCCTTCCAAAACAGACGTCCTGTAAGACCCAGAAGCACACCGACAATGTGCAGAAGTCGTTCGTCCAACTCACCTATTCAGGTTGTAATTTTACCTCTGGTGTGTATGGCTGCGCTGCCAACAATGCTTTCAGCAAAATTAGGGAGGAATTTGTTCTGCGCTCTGTGTTTGACAAGTTCGCTACGATCAATGTCGACAAACGAACCGACCGAAACAGTGGAGTAAGGTCCGTATTCTCGATGGACATCTTTCGCATAATAATTTATCTTTCTGCTACTCTTGTCTGTAATTTTTAGATAATTTTGAAAATCTATGTACAAAAAATAGATAATGAAAAGTTGATTTAACTTTGATTCATTTTAAGAATTTACTTGTTCGTGAATCGTATTAATCAGCATTTTTACAAAAAATGTAATTACTGTTGATGTGATGTGCTACTAAAACAGTCTAAATATAATAATTATTGAATACAGATGTACAATAATATTTATTCAGACCATGAATTGTTGCAAATTGAGTTTGAAATTTATGATCTTTTACAATATCGACATTGTTTCTAAACTTTGTGTATATAACTGAATATTTTGTATCAATATTATCGATTTTATATTGATTAGTCATACATTGTAACAGTACTTAGGTATGTTATAATTAAACTGTTTTCAAATTATCTTGTTTAATATGACAACATTTTTCTTCTGTGTTGGTTACTATTTGTCCAAATATATGCATACCTATATGGCTTATAATTCTGTTTTTTGTCAATGTAGATATTCGTGAATACCAGAATTCGTGAATAATAGATTTCGTTAAAAAAAAAGATTGAACTTATATTCAGATATATTCCGCCAATTCATAATTGATATAAAAGGCATCTTATACATGCAAGAACACCAACTTAATTAATTTTATCAAAACATTTTGCGGTATATTAAGGCTTCTAAAAATATTTCTATATGATATATATACATACATAGGACTATAAATTTAAAAATTAAATATGCATTTATTTGCTCATGTCAGAAAAGAAATTAAAGAAAAGAATTTCGTCTCTATTCGTTAAAGTTTGGGTTGTCAATGGGCTGAAGTATAACTTTATAGATATTGTACGTGAGAAGCCGATTTTAACTTAATATCTAGTAAATAAGTTGGAGATGTCTATGAATAAAGGGGTATTAAGCACATAATACAATATTGAACTCTGAATAATTCAATATAATTAAATTAATCATACCTAAATATATATAACATTAATTCGATAAAAAGATGTATAATATATGAAAATTCTTCAAGGGTTTCAGATTCTAAGGTTCAAAATGACAAAAACGATAAATATCGTTATAACAGGAAATACAATGAAACCAGCAATTATACAGTAACACACATCTTTGTATGCGTCTTATAAATAAATTATTTTTTTATTATCGATCAAAGGAATTCTTAAGGTACACGTAAGCATTATACTTTTAACGGCATATTAATTATTTATTTTATTATAGTCCAATATAAGATGTTGCCATTTATGTAAACTATTCAGTTTGTGCTTATTAAAATTCAAGATTTAAACTAAAGTAAATAGTAATGTGACCAGCAGCTAACAACCTCCAGCTACAAGGAACGAGATCCCAACAGTGACCTCACTATAATTGTAGATAATGGTGTAAAAAATTCCGAAATGGACGTCTGCCGGAGTTGGAAGGGTTGGTTTTGTCTCCAGGGCTGTTCTTTGGTTTTCCCGTTTTAACTATAAAATGCATATTTCTTATGAAATAAAAGATTTTTTTTAATTTGTTGGATTAGATTTTTAAACAAATAACTGATTTCTTCATATTAAAACAAAAAATAAATTGGTATTAGCCTATTTTTTGCGAAATTTCACTTAAAATTGAGTCTAATACCAATATTCAAAAGTATCTGGAAATACAATTTTATAACAAAAATGTGTTTATTTTTTGTTTTAATATGAAGAAATCAGAATTATTTATTCAAAAATCATATCCAACAAAATTTTTAAAACCTAATTAAACCTTTTATTTCATAAGAAATAGGACGAAAATATGACTTATCTTGTAAAGTAACCTCCCATTGTATAAATATTCCTCTTCTTTAATATGGGAAAATGAAAAAACCTATGGGGTCCCAACCAACTCTCCTAACACCAGCAGACGTCCATTTCGGAAGGTTTGACACCATTGATCTACAATTATAGGGGCCAATGTTGGAATCTCGTTCCTTGTAGCTGGTGGAGGGTGCGTCGGTACGCTTAGTCGTGCATTTTCCTTGATGTTATTCTTAAATGTAATTCAAATTAAAATTTATGCTGCAGACATTTTCCGTAACAAAGCTGTTAGAAAATTTGTTTAAGTTTCTTTTTAGTTATTTATGACTTTGGCACTGACTATTAATTTATCGTCTTTTTGGATAAGCGAGGGTGTGAAAATTAACTAAAGGGATTGACTATCAGCTAGATTGGGAGGTGTGGCTGGATGAAACAGGAAGATAAAATGATTTATGGGTCCAATAAATGTGTCCAATTTATCACCCAATGTTGGAAATAAACTTTTTGTTATGATTAGTATAATCGTGTTATCAGTTTCACATAAATCGATATTTTGAGCGCTATATAGCTATCAGAATTAAAAGATATCATTAGTTTGATGTATGTTGATAAAGCATATTATTAACTCTTCATAACTAAATTTTAGTAAATTAACTTTTTCCAAATTTGTAATTGATTTTATTATTTTAGAATGCAACAAAAATAACCCTGTTTCAAAGTAAATAAATATAAAATTGGATAGAAATAAAATGTGATATTTTTACGATACGTAGACATTCCTGTGAATGTATAGAATACTTTACAGTGCAGGAGATAACACTTTTTTATATCAGAAAAATAAAATAATAATATAACAGCAATAGTATAAATTTATTTTATCAATATCACAATAATAATCTATGAATGATAAAACGTTTAAAATATCATTAAAATCATTAAAATCATATAGAAGGCATGGAATAAAATTACGTACACTCATTTGCAAAATCCTTTGCAATATATAATTATTAAGAGTTTTAAAGAACAGCAATATATTGAATTGGAAGGCGCGTTTTATTGCTGCCCTTTAAAACTTTTAATATTACTATTGTGTTAAACTTTAATACTTATTGAGTGATATTATTACGTAATACATAATTACGTTGATGTCAAATTGCTGGTACATTGCTGCCCACTCTAAAGTTTAATACAATACTATGATATGTGTATTAATTCACGTAAACTGCGCTCAAGAGGAAGAATAAATGTCCAAGTATTGTAAAGAAAGACCACAAATTTCGTGTAAGTAATTATAATTCTCTGCTACAATATAGCCTCGCCAATTTATAATCTATTCAATATAAAAACAATAATATTTAAAACAATTATGTCAGAAAAAAAAGAAATTGACTTCTTTGAGACAGCCTCATAATTTTTTGCAAAAACGAAAATACGAAGCTTGAAATGAAATGGGGTCACCAATTATTCCTTAAAAACTAAATGGAAGGGCAGAGTTAGATATCAGTATACATATCTACCAAAAAAAACTATACAATATTCTACAATATTGTAAAGACAGTTATTTGGGTCAGATTGAACTTTGATATAAGTTTACAGGCCATCAACTTTCAACAACACAGAGTATTGCATTCTGACCGAGTAAGGCACCCAGAATCAAAACAGGTTTTAAGACTAGAAGTTAGAAGGTAGCCGAAGATCTAATGAAATGAAGGAAGGTATAGGCCAATTACTTCAAATAATATAATTAAATGTGCCGGATTTGATTATTCTACTTGAAATAGGATTGAAACGTTACACCGAATAACGGACAAAGAGGGAAAAATTAAAATACTTAAATAATTGCTTACTTAACATTTAAATTCATCGAAACATTTATAGAAATAGTGCACAAAAATGGGGGCAAGTAACTCATTTTTGACGCAAACAGCAGAAAACTGACAAAATACACTGATTACTTTATATGGCTTGACATAACCAACCGAAAGAAAATATTAATACGTCCTTTCTAAACGACTGCCGTTAAATAGCACCCATTTTAAACACAATTCACGTGAGCAAAAATAATTTCAGAAAAAAGGACATTTATGAATTGGTAATGAACGGTAGGAGTATTTAAGTCACTCTGTCGCTTCGTACTCCCTACCGAAGATTTCATGAATACCAGGACGCTAAACTATAACGATTTTAGCGGTAATTTATCCAAGAGGCCGACTATTTTCCCACAATAAAATGATTTAGACAACATAAAAACATTCATTGGGAAGTTTTGAATCTTCATATAGATTATAAAATTTTTTAGTTCACAAATATGTTTATTAAATTGTATTACGCAGTACTTCATATATGTTCATACATCTTGCAGGTAAATACAGATTAAATTGTACAAATTGTTAAACTCTCAACTTGAATAATAACACATACTAAAGTTTTCAGAGTATACTAAATTATTAATTATATATACCATTAATTCCTCGAAAGTGTAAAATGGATCTATTGAGAGGTTAAAAAATCCCAATGAATGTTTTTTTATTGTCTAAATCTTTTTATTATAGAAAAATAATCGGCCTCTTGGCTGAATTACCACGGAAAGCGTAATTGAGCGTCCTGGTATTTACGCAGTCTTATACTCTAAGGTGAAATTTTCGTGTATCATAAGTAATGTTATAAATTACAAAAATAAAGCCACTATATATTATATATCGCTTCGTTTTATTATCAATATGGATTTTTGTATGGTTTATTATTGATAACGATTGGGGAAGAATTATCAATAATATCTATGGATGATTGTAAGTATATTTTATTACTGGTTTCAGCTTTTATATTTCCAAATTCGAATACTTTGTTTAGAAAATGTTACTAATTAGAAGATAAGATTCGAAGTGACCAAAAAGTTGATTACAGTTCTGAAGGGCTCGTTTAGTTTTATAGATTGATAGATTACAGCGAAGAGAGGGGTTAGAGCGCTTTTTATTCAGATGTTGGGAAATTCCGTGAAAGTAACTAAAAGATTGTTTAATTACAATATACCATTTCCGTTGATTAATTTCGTCTTGATTTATTTATTATTTAATTTTGGGTTAATTAATTTAAAGGAAAATAATCAATATATTATATATATATTGTTTCCACTCGGGCCACGATTACGTAAACCATAAGGAACAATTTACAACTAGAATAATGCGTTGGTAATTTTTATTTTGTTTTCTACAATGATATTAATCAAAAAATATTATACTAATAATACTAATACAAAACTCATTCATCAAAATATCTCAAATGAAATATACAAGAGACAAAAAAATTATGGAAAAACACGAAAAAATAGTTATATAATATTATACATTTTTAACAAACAACAACAAATTGCATATAAAAAGGAGAACAACAGCATCTCAAGAGGCTATGTAGACACCATCGGAAAAGAACGAGTTTAGTGTAGAGTAGGTTATACTGAGGAAACAAGTTTTGTTCCAACGAGTTCAATTTGAAGACAAAAACTGGCATCCGTCAAGCTTGGTCAATACTGCGATGTTATGATACCGCTTGGAAGAAAACTTTTGATATGCTGCCTGAAAGTGAAAGAATACTCTGTGTAAATGATGACTATCGAAACAGTTCACAAGCTGTCGTTATATTTACCTTCCGTCGCTTTGAAGACATAGATTATCACAATACTGTTTACAGATTATACCCATTTACTACGGAATCTTATAGCTCTCTAAATAATCAAGATAGCTGGATAGAAGTCTTACGATAATTATACCTGACTCAAGTGTAATTAGATAAACTCTGAAATATTTTCTTAATGAAGTAAAGAAATTTAACAGTTAATTCAACAACAAAGTCTAATTTTATAACTAAAAAATGTTTAAGAATAGCCATTGACATTTTTGATTTCGCAACAAGTTGTTTCAAAAGAAATTATTCTAATTAAATTAAATAAACAATAATTAAATACCCATAAAAGTTTAGTCCTTTAGCTATCGGACTATTAGACAATACATATTTTCTTTACAAATTTATATTACAAATATTTAAAATGTATATATACAATTCATACATTATTTTATAAGTAAATAAACAAATATTGTCTAATTTTCCAGACTTTTAAAACACTCTGTACATAGTCTATTTTGGACATTTCACAATTTTTACAAATATTTTAGAAACAACTTTTATTGACCTTTCTATCCCAACAGTTGGATAATAACTCAAATTTTTTTCTGATTTGCAGAAATGTTTAATAATAGCAAAATATTAATAATAATTTCCAAATTCCCGAAATAAAAAAAATGTATATTCTGAAATTCGTAGAAGCCAAAATGATTAATTAAGAATCTTTCGATCAAAATCAACACGTAATTTTGTTGTTTTAAATTTGGTCATTGGATTCAAATGATATTTTATGAATATTTAATATTTACCTTCCATTGTATCTTGGGGAGATCTCGAAGGCATTTGACGTATTTTTCAACACATGGTTTCAAATCGAGCTGTGAATATCCTGTATAGTGCTCTAGAACGTCGGTCCAGACGTCAAGATGTGGATGGAAAAGACTTCTCGCCAACATGATGGCTGCGGCTGCGCGTTGGGAAGCCATCACGAGAGCACTTGAGTTGTCGATCAACATCAAGTCCAGAATATATAGAACAAAGGACTCTATCTGTGATTCATAAAAAAAATATTCATAAAACAAGAAATTCATTCAATCAATGTCGGATTTTTGTTTAAGAAAATTATATTTTGGGCGATATTCTGCATTGATAAAATAGTTTTAATGAATAACAATCATGCATTATATTGTTGAATATTATTGAAATATATAGAAGATATCAAAATTTTATTTCATGATATCTTAAAATTCTCAATTGTCCATTTATAGATTCGTAGTGGTTAAAAAAAACTATAATTTAGGCTTCTATAGCCTTCTAAGATTACCTTGTTATAGAATAGTTTGTACCAAATATTGTCAAGAAGAATTTACTTATATATTATTTATTTAGACCGGCAAACTGATCAAAAAACGTCCAGAGCGCATTTCAATTATATACGGTATTAGTTTCGTTTTAAAGAGGATTTTCAATAAATATTAATCGATTAATTTATAAATTTCATTAATCTTAGAGTTAATGTTGAACTTCCTCTCATAACTTTGGCATTGATTATCGATATAGATATATTCCTCCGCGGACGTTTATTACTATTGAATATTGGTCAGTTTGCTGGTCTAGATAACTAATATATAAGTCTTTGTCAAGAAGTGTCACTCATTTATAAAACTGGAAAAAATTGAAACTCTACACATTTATTTTAATCCTTGATATCTATCTTGAATGTTTCGCTCCAATTTAATACAATTAAAGAATCAATATTATTGATTGACGAAGATATTTTAAATGTGAAATGAAAATCTAAAATAGTATTTTAAATTTTGATCTAGTCAAAAAATTCATTCAGGACAATCAATAAAGTGTGAGAATATACATGTACCAATTTGATATTTCCCACATCAACGCAGGCCTGAAAATTCCGGCCGTTAAAATTGTGTGGAATCGGTTGGTATATCTGAAACTCAAGCGTGGTTAGAACCTCCATTTCCATTTTCAGGAGCTGCTTTGAGCTGCACGACCCGTCCGTTAAGTAGCAGAATTTCATTGGTGGAGGCACGGACCGGGCCATCACTTTGCCGGCGATATAAAGAGTTGTTATACCCAACAATTGGTATTTATTGGCATCAAGGGCCTTGCGACTGAGGTAGTTGTCAGCTAAGGTGATCCCAAGATGTAGAGAATCTGTTGACATACCCAGATACATTTGAACCTAATAATCAAAATAAAAGAAAAGTCAATTGGTTTATACACAATAGTACCAAATATAAAAATGTTATGAATTGAAAGAAATATGAGATATATCTGAAGAATTGCACGAATTGTCAAAAGTTTTCAATGATTTGAATTTATTAAGAAAGAATCCTAGACATTATATATTTATATACTTTAACCATATAAATTGATTAACATAACAATTTGACTTTATCTTTTTACCGACGGCATGTTAAAATTCAGATTTTAAGAAATTACAATAAAAAGATTACAAATATGATCAATAATATTTGAAATATCTCGGTCAATTTTAGAAAATTAATGAATGTTATAGATTTAAAATCGATAATTATGATAATCATTGATATTACGATATCGATGTCTTTAATGTTAAATCATACCTTTATTAGCCAATCATTTAGAGTAGCTCTTGTTTTAATTGAATAATGACTTCTGAGTAGAAAATCAGGATTTATGAGGAATTCTCTTTCTCGCTTCCAGAGATAAATAATTATCTCTTCGAAATATATTTTTCCATTGTCGTTTAAGTCATCTTGCAGAGATGGAAAATTATTTTCTGCTGCTTTTTGAGCTCGTAATGCCCCCAATTGCGAAAGATTTGGGGGCATACAGACCACATCAGAAGCCGAAATGGAAGGATGCTTGAGTTTGTCAGCTTTTTTAGATTCTTTGTAGCCGTTTTCATGAGTAACAAATGGCACTGTTGTGTGATTTCTAACTTTAATAAATTACAGAAAACATCCAAAAACGTTGTAAATCAAGAACATTTAAGATTGCAATACATTTTTGATATTTAAAGAAAAAAATAAAAATATATCACTATACAAAGTTAATTGTAGATCCCAAAGATATTTGTGTCAACATGTGTCCTATAAAGTGTATCAAACTTAATAAAAAGTGTCAAATGCGTCATTCTATTAAAATACAATTTCTAGTCACATTTCTATGAATTTAACGATTAAATTTTATAAAATACAATAAATCAATACTTTTGTTTACAATACTGATTTTATCATTGGGCATAAAAATCCAATGTTAAATTAAAAGTGCAATTATAACAGAAAGGCGATATCCAGCAATGGACAAATGTATTCACTGTGGACCATATTGCTAAATGTTTTGTTGATAACTAATTTAATATATGAAAATTATTTATTCAATGTTTAAATTTTAAAAAGTAGTATTTTAATTAATTATAATTTTAAAAGAATTATTTTAAGAAATCAATTTAAATCTACGTTAATTAGAAACTTATCATTGATATACATTTTTTAATATATAATATAAATTTTACAAGTTTTATCATTATTTTATAAATTATTTGTAGAAAATTATTAGTAAATAAATAAAACCTATTCATTTGTAGTAATTAAAGTTAAAAGTTGAAAAGCTCTTACACTTATGTTCAATGGAGACTTCTACAACCATCTTTTCCAACTTTTCGGACACATCATACGGCTCTTGAAATTCAGAAGAGTAACTTCTTTTCCCAGCATTTTTCGGGCGTTTATTGATTATTTCAAGCTATTAATAAAAATATAAACAATATTTTTTAATAATAAAGTTTACAACAAAAAACTAGACCAACTATAAGATCGCCACACAAAAGTTACAAGCTATAAAAACAATTATTATTACGTAATGTGTACACTGAAAATAAGCGATACTCTATATAACAATGCTCAAGAAATCTATAATTTGAAATAATTTTATTAAAAACTTTTTTGATAATCCTTTGTGTAAATTATATTTTGAATTAAAAATTAACTAGTTATAATTTTTATTCTAATATTTGTTTAGTGTTGCGTTGTTGTCCAAAAAGAACAAAACAAAAATAATTATTTTAAAATTAAAATACTATATTACTCAAAGTAATACTTACAGATTTGAACTATTTTATATTTAAATAAAAGTAAGTTTTTTTACAAATTTCATTATTTATTTATTTACCAATCATTAATAAGTTTTTTACTATGCGTTGTCAAATATTTCTTATTGTATATGTATTACAATTCAAGTCGAAAATTTTGAACGTCTTTGAGTCTTATAATTATATTTATTTATTTTGGAAGGTCAAAGTAAGGTTATAGGTCAGTTGTAAACTTAAATTTGCGTTGTATTTTGATATAACTGAATCACAAATTCGCGGTGAGTTTTTGCACTGTTTTCATCAGAATTTCTACTGAATAGACAAAACATATTCTTTCGCTAAATCAAAGACATTCAAGAATAGTATAAAAATATTACTAATTAATTCTGAATCAAATAAAAATCTATTTTATTCCATAAAGTATATTTATTGGTTGAAAACCTAAACCATATAATTTCTGAAAATGTTTATTCAATAATTATCGTTTTTCCACCATGAATAAAATGCATTAAAATAAATTTCTCACCGGCATTGAATCAATATACTCGATCTCCACTTCACCTTTGAGGAATCGAAGCATTTTTAAGTCGAATAGAAGTTTCCAAACTTTTTTAACACAATGATATTAACACGGAAATGATTTTTAATCTTACTAAAGTTAACCTTCTAAAAATAAATCATAACATGGACCAACTATAGAATAGAACAAAAGTCGCGCTATGTCTCCATAAAATCATTGATTCTGTCGACTGCTTCTATAATCTTAAAGACACGAGGTTCTTCGAGTGAACATTGTTCATGTCTTTTTACTGACACAGAGAGAGGGAGGGAGAGAAAGAATGATCAACTAGAGTATTGCTTACGTAATACATATTTGATCATAGTACATACAGTGCATGATCGATTACTGCCATGTTGATTACACGTATTAATTATTTTCTGCGTCATACATTGTGTTGTACATTTACAACAGACCAATTAATAGTTCGCAAGATAGTATTTAAGATTAAGTCAAATTATTTTGGTAATCAATAAAAATTTATTTTTGAGGTTACATTTTTTATATTTGCGGTATACCTTTTTCAGTGTGCCAATTTACGATACATCAGATTATTTAACATACTGTTTACTGTTTTATTTAGCAATACGTGTCCATCATAGCTCAGTAAAGACTTCTTATAAGATCAAATAGAAAATATTATTTTCACAGATTTAGTCAAATCTATATAACATACTAAAAACAAAATTTTGGTAAGCAAATCCACTCCCAAATTCATGTAATCTCAGTTCAGTATAATTTTCGGATTTTATTTATTCACCTTTAAAAACTTTATGTATGTTGGCGACCAGTTCGGAATTATAATTTTCATGAGATTTCTATTAACTTGCCAGACTTATTAGTCCGACCAGTTAAGAATCTTAAAATATGTTAATTAATTCTTAACTGGTCGGACAAGTATGGAATATGAAAAATTAAATTCTTAACTGGTCGCCAACATGTATACATTAACATATGCAAACTTTAAACAAAATAAATATTTTTTTGACATCAGAAGATGTCTTGTTTTTCGGTAAGTCATTAAAAGATTATTAAATTATTAAAATAATTATACTTAATGTTTTTTGTATGAGGCATTTGTATAATTTAATTTTGGTTGTCAACATTGTTCAGTTTTTTATTTAAATTTGGTTGTCTAATATTCTTCTTTAAGATTTATATAACAAAACTAGAGCAGGCAACCCCTTAGCTAAGAGCTAACGAGCACTGGTTATTCTTGAGTCGAGAAAGTACACAATAAAGAGGGACAATATAATGTGTCATAGTCAGTCTTATCCCTGAGAACTGCAATCACGGAATTAATCAAAAGGAAACGTTTGCTACCCAAAACTAATGTGCTGAAATGTAATAAATTAAACAATACATGTACTTAATAGTATTACAAGCGTATTCATTTAGCGTTCAAGTAAAGACGTTTCAATAACATTCATAGATTGATAACAATTTATATTTTGTTATTTAAGCAATCGATAAATAAATTGGTCAAGAAAAACACTTCGATATTTGCAAAGAGTA
Organism: Vannuccia rotundouncinata; assembly: GCA_034780395.1. Classification (NCBI taxonomy): domain Eukaryota; kingdom Metazoa; phylum Platyhelminthes; order Proseriata; family Coelogynoporidae; genus Vannuccia; species Vannuccia rotundouncinata. The sequence goes on along the minus strand of JAUZNC010026216.1, from coordinate 18,470 downwards.
TTAGTGTTATTTATTTGTTTAATTTCCACATAAAACTAATTAAAAACCAACTTTTGCAATAGTACTATGCTTTTATCATTTTATATACTTCATACAATTTCTCCGAATAAGTAAAAAATTTAACTAAGTATGTATTGCCGTAAAAAAAAATAATGGTCAAAAAATAAATGAAAAATACAATACAAGATATTAATTCAGACAAAAAAAATAATAAAAATTGCTCTACTACTTATTAGTAGCATGTATACTTGTGGAATAAAAACATTAAATATTAATTTTTGTTTCAGATTCATGACATAAACATGAACTATTTTAATTGATTAACCTTTCAATTGATTGAAGTATTTAAAATTAATATGTAAAAAAACAAAAAATCAAAGTATCATAAACTTTAATGAAGATATTAATCAAACAAATAACATACAAAATGATTTATAACTATGATAATATATATACTGCAAGATCAATTAGAATAAATGGTAAACTAAAAGAAGACCCAGCGCAGTGATCGCTCCATTAAAGTAACTCTTTGAGCTGGTTCTGCCCGCAGAGGAATCCGGTTTCTTTGTATTTTGAACCAAAGATTTGAGAGGACGAGCAAAACTGGACCCACTCTTATTTGCTCCCGTCAACACCGGTGGACCAAAGGTTGTGTCAACGGCACTAGTAACGGGTTCCTGGGTAGTTGTGATCGCGGTCAAAATAGATGTAACATTAAGGAAGTCTTTAGAAATTTGTCTCAGATTAAAGATGTCATTTTCATTGATTTCTGGAGCAATTGGACTCACGCCTCTGGAGATAAGTTTGTGGATGGATACGTCTGGCACGTTCTGAAGAAGTGAACTAATAAATCGGAGTTTTGTGGTGTGAATGTATTGCGGTAATCGAAGAAAGAGGTTAATGCCCTTGTTGGCTTCTACAGAAACATTGTCCGAGGAACATTTAATGTCCCAGGCGTCAGATGATGTATTCATGGCGTAGACTTCAATTGTGCTTTCTGAAATGAACGAAAGGTTATTAAGCACAATCTCCTGTTGAAATGAATGAAAAGTTAAGATATGGCGCATTTTTAACTAATTTAAGAATAAATTAAAATTAAAAAACAAAATTTATATTTACTAAAATATTGTGTTCAAAATTAAATATTGCAAATTTTAATTCATTTATATTTTTCATTGGGCTATATAATCCGTAACTTAGAAAAATGTTCCATTATAACTTACTGCAATATACACAATTTGCAGTTCCGCTCAGAAGTATATAGTCCATGTAGAAGGACTCCTTGTCCAAAACAGTCTCAAAAGTTCCATTGGACACTTTGTGGACTGTCATAGCTTCTTTTTTCCATTGACAATCGGTTGTCGGCTTACCAGATGCATAACAAATTGTTGTACTATCTAAAATGAAAAAAATACATTTTAAATTACTTTAGGGTTGTAACACATAAATTAAAAGGTAAGCAAAAATATTTACCATCTTTATAGAACTCCAATTCGCAGATACTCAAAGCCAAAATCTTCTTCTGAACTAATACCCAACGACCTATAGTTTCCTGAAACACAAAATTAAATGTAGTTGAAATAACTGCCAAAATGAAAATTATATATTCTGTATTGAAAAGTTAATTTTTCAATGTATGTTCAACTTCCTTAATTTTTAGTTCATGCAGAAATTATGTATAAATAAAAAATCTTCGTTGTTCGCTTCAATATTTTTTAATTATTTTACTAAAAAGCGAATAAAATTGAAACGTATTTAAATAGTTTTTTTTTTACAAATTCCATTTAGCGCATAAAAAAATATTTTTTACAAATTTCGTAAAAATTATCATGAGTCAAGATTCACGAATTTTATTTTTTCTATAATATTCTATATTATTCTCATATAATCAAAAATCCAAAATTTACAAATATCTACATTATAACCTATAATTTTTGTATAATTTTTTTATTCCATATAAGACTATTTTATTGCTCTGAAGAGATTAAATGTAACAAATTACCTTTAAACAAGGCACTGTGACCACTCGATTTTCGTCCGCTCCACTAACTGAACCACAAAATGTTAATCCCTCAGTATTATTCACAACCAGTTCTTCCTTCCGAACTTGAGACCACTGAATCTTTGGGGGCTGTACCATCACCCAAATTTCCACTCCCTTTAGAGGTAGTTGGTCTTGCCACAGCCTCACCAATCGAAGAGCCGTGTTCACTCCCAAATCCACTACAATCCAATTCAGTTCGCTGCCAAGCCCTCGCAAAGCTTTCCTCTCAGAGTCTTTGGTAGACAGACACAACCCGGGGTCGCTTGCAGATTTACGATCAACAGCAGCAAAAGGAACGTTGCCAAGAACATTGGCCCGTGAACTCATAATAATCAGAGGACTTGAAGCCGCAGTTGTTATGAAAAGGGGCGACACATTTTTTGTTAAACATTCCACCAAGGGCGCGGTTTTGTGGTTATTTAGAGGTTGACAGGAGCTGCCACAGAAACTTTTGTCCTTGATCTTGACACAGTCATAAGTCTTGATACCCTCGTACATGAAGGGCAGGACACATGGTGCTCCATTGGTAGGTATGAACGGGAAAGGTCTGTCAACAGAGTCGCAACCCTTAGCTGAAAAATTAATCAGACCTAATAATAAAATTAATCATTTATTAAATCAAAAAAACATTTCAGCTTACTCATATACATCTTGTAGAAGAAGGAAAGACCATTCATCACAAGATGTTCCGTTTCTTGAGGCAATCCTTGCACGCGAATGTGGAAACCAACCACAGAAATGGGAGCATCGCATATGGCGAATTCTTCGGTTTCAGAGCCGATTCGGTTCTGATTCGGAGGTTGTGATGCGCATAATTCTTGTTTTCCTCCGGGTAGCTTGCCATAAACCTGGATGTGAACACCTTAAATGTCGGAAAGAAATAAAAAGACTTTCTCAAAGCTTATGAAGAAAGTTTAATTAAATAACGAAACAACTTACTTTGACATTTTGAACAATTATATAATGACGCCTCCACACTGATGGCATAAACTTGGTAATCATCGGATAATTCCGGAGCGAATACTGTTTCGCCTTTATTGCGTAAAGCCAATATACCAAACTGCCCCCGACCAAAACAGCGCATTAAACTGGCTTTCTTTATTGGATAACCTTTCTCGCATTTTGAACCTTAAAATCAGGCAATAAATATGTAATTGTAAATAATAATACAAAAATAGTACTTATAAATTACCTTTTTCATTGGAAAGTCCAGAAATTTCAGAAACCAAATATGCAAAACATAGAAGCCGAATTACAACAGGTGCACGCATTGTACGACTTTACAGCAGAATAAGAAAGAAATATTAAAAACGTGCCTATTAATCAACGCAATGACATCATAATTTTATAATTCAATGGTATAACATAATTTACTCAGTGAGTAAAACTCTTATCTCGTGAAAATACAAATACAGAAAACGGCTAACACCATTAATTACGCAACATTAAAAATTAATGAAATAATGACTAAGTATTGTTATTTTGAAAATAGTTAAGGTTCTTCATTTAATTTAACATTGTTATTAACCCAAACCCTGATGCAACTAATAGTATGTTAGATCTTTTTTAGATCTGACGGATATATTTTCCATTATATTTTTCTAAATTGAATTTTTAAATCTAAAATAGTTATAAAATTTACACATCTTGTTTAAATATGTGCTAAGAAATTAATATGTAGTTATATAACTGTTATTAAAAAAATATTAGTTAATTTTCATACTTGATTTGTAATCTCCTCTCAAATCGATATGATTAATTAATGTATTATATGGTAAATATTTCAGCTACAATTTAGTTTATTTAATTATGTGTTGACAGTAATGAATTCTAGAATTCGTTCTAAAACCATAAATTTTTGTTTATTTTAGAAAAATAAGATTCGTGAAAATTTCAAAATCAATGGATATACCTCCATAATTCAAATTTTTGCTTTTTTAATATAAAAAAACATTGCAAAAAGGGTAAATTTTACCGAAAATATAAAAAATGTATTTAAATAATGAATTAAGATATCTATATCATAGACTTAACTTTGATATTACAGAAGTGGGGTAGGGTTCTGATTTCTTATAAAGTACGAAAATTAAAGCCCAGCTTAAATTAATAAAGATAACTCGGATTGGTTTAAATTCTCAACGTTTAATGGATGTCATGATTTAAAAACTGTTATTTGCCATAATTAATTCACAGTATCAAACCTTTGTCACAATTTAAATAAATTTCCATACATTAAAATTTGCGATATAGGATTCACTTTAAAATATATACAATAAACTCTTTTATTTTCGTAAAATGTGAAGAAAAAGGAAATAAAGAATCAATTAGAACTGATACACTAAATATTTATTTGTACATATAATTATAAAAATAAATTGAAACGTAGAAGATATACACAAAATAATACTATAGTTCAAATATAATTTAAATTATATACAAATAGGGTGAACTCCAAAATACTAAACTGGTTGAATTAAAACAAATTGTAATATAGATCGAAAGTTAATTCATTGGCATATCATACAATTAGGATAACCGAAAAATGGACATACAGGAAACACATTCTCTATAATTAATAAATATTACAAAACACGTATACAAATCTCATACAATAATATAAGACACAATGATTATTCAAATTCAGTGTAAGAAACAAGCCCCCTAGCAGGATTACTCTCTGATTTTTCCTCATCTTCATGATCTCGATCGAATCCCTGATCCTGATCTTCGGAAAAAGAGTCACTTCTCCTTTCCTCTCCTCCCCTGGGGGCCCTCCAAACTGACCGATTCTTCGCTGAAAGAAAAAAAACAAGACCACGACATGCTTTACAAAGTAGGTTTGATGATGTGACGAAAAGATGTCTCCTCTCTGAACTCACCTATTTGTCCCCAGACTTCCGTTGAGATGTCCTTGTTTCCTTGAAGAGGGTGCTGCTTCCGGGCATAGGTCACCATCCACACACGACCGTGCTCGTACTGATCGTTGAGCTGAAATTGTGGGCAGAAAGAAGGATTTGGGGCTATGGTGTGGCTGGTGACAAAGCCATAGTATAATGGGTTATCGAAGAAATATATAAATAATCTCAAGTATGGCCAAATATCAACATAGACATTACAAAGAAGAGAGAACACTTCATTTGACTCAATTCAAAACTTCATTACAGAAAACACTAATTTGAAGTTATCAGCCTAACACGCCGGCTAAAAACTTTAGATTACATAATATCTCGTTGAAGTAATGTCTATGATTGACGTACAATTATTTACTATTTAAAAAACAGTCAATAATCCATACGGAATAGACTTTTCGAAATTAATCAATATTATTGATACACAAATATTTCTATGAATGTGATTTAGTAAATGTTTATAGTAATTATAGTAAGCAAGTAAATACGAATCAAATATCCAAAATTTAAAGTATTGATTATTCCTAATATGTTTTAATTGTGAATTTTTAAAATGACGAAGAACTTTCCAATCTATACCCAGTTGTACATAATATCTACGAAGAACTTTCCAATCTATACCCAGTTGTACATAATATATACGAAGAACTTTCCAATCTATACCCAGTTGTACATAATATATACGAAGAACTTTCCAATTACCCAGTTGTACATCACATCTACGAAGAACTTTCCAATCTATACCCAGTTGTACATAATATCTACGAAAAAATTTCCAATCTATACCCAGTTGTACATAATATCTACGAAGAAATTTCCCATCTATACCCAGTTGCACATCATATCTACGAAGAAATTTCCAATCTATACCCAGTTGTACATCATATCTACGAAGAAGGAAGGTCTAATCATGGCTAGCTTACCTTATCAATGGACTCCTCTGCCGATTCTAAATTCTCAAAAGTAACAAAGCCGATTGCACGACTATAAAAGAGAATTGGAGTCCAGTCACAATTTAATAATTCAAATAATAACAAAACAATGTAGAGAGAACAATCTCAAGCCCGAAATCGAAGGATTCTTACTCTCTTTTATGGTCAATATTGACATGTGCGATTCGACCAAACCGGGAAAACGTCGTCTGGATAAGTTCTCTAGTGAGATCATGACACTTGACGAACACCGTGTTCCCCTTCCGTGGCTCCCCCTTGTTCCTGGGATCATAGGACATGTTGCCACCTCCCCCACCGCCCGTAAACTCCCCATCTCCTGGGCGGGACCAGATGGAGCGTCCATGCGTTTGGCGGGCCGCTTCATCACTGTCGTAGCTGGGCTCTCGATGACGTGGAGGCGACTGTAGGAAGGGCATTACACCGGTGAGTGACAACAGCAGGCCGGACCAGAACCAGAGCAACTCACCCAGTTGGGACGTCCTTCATCCATGCTGACAATCTGTTGCTTCCTCTTCCTCTCAGGAGGGTCCTTCGTCTCCAATGACAACGGCTCGGGCGGAGGTTTTCGGCTGTGGACTGCGGAAGTGTTGTCACTGTGAGGCTTGGGGTTGTTGGTGTTCGAGGAGATGAAGCTGTCGTACAGAGGTTTCATCTTCTTCGTAGGAGCCGGCTATTGATTGAGGTGGCCGATTGTGTGGTGCAATTGTAATCGATATGAATTCATCGTTTCAATAGTCAAATGAGAGTTGTACTTTCAGACTATAGATATGTACTTTAAATCGAATTTATTTACCAATTTGAAAATTATCGATTAACAAATTTAAAAAAATATGAATTCAAAATATTTAGTGGAATATTAAATAGCAAAAATCTTATAGATTGATTAAGATACAAGTTAAAATTGATCTGGGCGTTATGTTGCTTTCTGCATACCGCCCCAGTATCTTTATTCTAATGTGAATACGAAATCACAAAAGACTCACCGAATTGGATACAGCTTCTTCGTCATCGCTGAGATGAAGTCCATCTGATTCCTGAAAACAATTGATAGACATCTCGGTGTCAAATATGTGTTAACCCTCTAAAGACTAAAATAGAAATAATAAAATTTGACATTAACCTTATTTTTTCTCTTAAATGTGTGCTTATCCTTGCCTCCCGAAAGTTTGATAGCGCCTGACTTAAGTAATTTCTTGGCTTGTTCTTTAGCTTGGGGGCTGGGCTTAACTACTGCATAGACAGTGAAAGACGTCAATAAATTACAAGAAACACAATAAAGATTGCAATAAAACTACAACATACCTTTCGATTTGTCGTCTTCCTTGAGCTTATCTTTGTGTAGCTTACTTTTGAGATCCGATAAAGCCTTTTTCTAGAAAAGAAGAATATAGGTAAAGCAACCTCTAATAAAATAACAAATAATAATATCTGATAAATTTAAATGTAAACTATATTTCGCTGTACCAATTGCTTTAGAATCCCAAAATCGCGCTGAAGTTGTTTTTCTTCCTTGCTGTATTCATCTGGTAGACGAACTTCGACTACAAAAAAGCAATACAGCCATTTTTATACATTTTACAATTTTCAAGACTGTGAAGGTTGAAAACGTGTTAGGTAATATTTACATCTAATAACAATAATCCACATTTGACTATAATGATACATAGTTATTGATTTTTTAACTACTTAGTCTAAAAATTAAAACAATTAACCTCCACAAACAGGATTCGCTACGAAATTTAAAACGCAATTGAAAGACTTTTTCAAGATATTAAAAGAAATTTTCAAGACCTTTATAAGAAATGCAAGAACAAAATGTAAAAATCGAAGAATAATGCAGATTAAAATTGTCAGACTTTTCCAATTTCCCAAAGACCGGTAGGAACTAAAAATAAACTTACAGTCTGTGAACAAATCTGTATCCTCCTCATATCTGCAAGTTAAATAATAAAATACATATTAAATAGAGTGACGCAATAGTAATGAAATAAGACTCTGTATTGCTAATTATTGTATAATTATTTTGGAGAATATTTTGGGAATATAAATTTTAAAATATAACAGAAATTTAAATTTATGATAAGGTTGGGAAATAGGCTCCATTTTTAGTTACAAGTGTAAATATTATCCCTTTCATAAATTTATATTAATAAAATAATGATAGATTAAAGAAATATTAACTCACTTTGATCCATGTTTGCTCTCATCGGACATTTGTTATCTAAAATATCAAATTAAGAAATACAGTCAATTTGCAACATCCGTGGAAAATCCATTTGTGGTAGATAAGTAAACTATCTGAAGTTACTTGTAAAGTAGTAAACAGAAAATGAGGATGTAAAATAGAATTAATTAAACTGAATGGTGAATTAAATGGAATATTGTGTCAAATTATTTTAGTTCTTAGGTCTAAGGACCTTTTCATTATAGCCATTTAATGTGTCTATAATTATATATTATTTCAGTGTTTTTATGTACCAATTGTAATAAATAAATATTACAGTTCTCTTTCATATAAGGCACATTTTAAATTATATAACAATTTTATATGAATGTATAGATATATTTATAGGAAACATGTGGTCTGGCAGCTAGCACCCTCCAGATACAAGGAATGAGATACCAACATTGATCTCTCTTTGGTGTCAAACCTTCCAATATGGACATCTGCCAATATTGGGAGGGTTGGTTTGGAACCTGGAGCTTTTTTGTTTTCCCATATTAAAGAATAGCAATATTTATACAAAAATGGATCACTTTACAAAAAAATCCTAATCCTTATAAAATGAAAGGTTTAATTAGGATTTAAAAAGTTTTTTTTTGTATATATAAATAATTTTTTCAAATTAAACAAAAAATGAACACTATGTTATATACAATTTTATTTTCATATGCTTTTAAATATTTCTATTAGACTCAATAAGTATCTGGGAATTTAGATTCATAAGAAATAGGTGTTTTCTTGTAAGGTAAACTAATATTCTATACATATATTCCTATTGTTTAATATGGGAAAAAATGCAATTGATTAATTTTGTAATTATGAATTTAAGGGACTGCTCAAGTATTATATAGTGCTGAGTGTTTCATAAAAATGATGGTGCATTAATGGGAGGGGGTATTGGTACATTGTGTATGTAATGCAGTGAAAAATCAAGTCTTGTTTATGGTATTTCAAATTATTGATAATTTCAGTTGTTTAGGGTTTCCAATTTGTAAAACTAAGTTAACAGCTCTAGTGAATTTATTTTCAAGAATGAATTTTAAAGTTTTTTGTTAAATGCATGCTTACTTTTATGTTACTCAGCTGACATTTTTAGTATTAAATTATACCAGGCCTGTCTGTGATTGACCCTTAAAAAATTTGAAGAATAGTAAAAATTAAAGAATAAGTACAAAAATAATTTTGGTTACATGATAAATTTTGTAATTAAATACAGTATATGTGTACAATTTTTTTTAAATAGTATAGAAATGATGTGTGATGTAATGGATTGTCAGTAGAAGATCTGATAGGGGTAGGAATTCTTGGTTAAAACAAGAAAACATATCTACAACATGTCCAGAGGGGGTTAGAGGGGCTCTGAACAAATTTGAACATCCAAAAAAATGGTGGATTTTATATGAAGTTAGAGTGACTAGAAGTAGGTAATAAGTGTATAATATATATTTAAAAAATGCTTTTAAAATAGTCAATTCGATGGAGCTGATCTTTTAATAGAAGTGTCTTATAGCTATACCAAAATTAAGGTATTAAAGGAAAGGGGGGGCCTGCACTTCATGTGCCCTATGCTGGCTACACCCCTGTATAACATTGGCAAACATTATATCTTTTAACAACTGTATTTATTATGCTTTAAAGTCATATTTTTTTTTACTATTTTGTTGGTATAATACATACAATTTGCAAATGATATATACTAATTTTAAATATTATTGGTATATTACATTAATAAATTATATAAATTTGCCAATAGAATTAAATATATATATATTAAATCAGAGATAAAAATTAATATGTATATATTGTAATCAAAATTGTTTATATAAACTGTCATTTTAAAGAAGTGGAGATATTGAAGATCATGTTTTGTGATATGTCAGTAATGCTTAGGGAGAGGGGGGACTTTTTGACTCTGTAGTCATGTTGGATTTCTATAAGGGAACAATTTTTATGGCTATTATAAACAAGATTTTGTCCATGACAAGCCTATTTGAATATTGAAATAGATAGGAAATGGCTAAAATCTTATCCATGATAATATAAATAAAAAATGGGCTTGTCAGCCAGCCTGCATTCTATGACAATTTTACTCCAAATATTTATCCAAATTTATTCTAGTTTAATTAGTAAAAAAAATAGGGTAGGGCATATAATGTATGCCAGATATATCCTTGTTAGGCTATATAGAATGCAGCCTGGCTTTTCATGGATGAGATCTTATCCATAACTGTCATAGAAAAAATCATGAATGAGGGGTATACAAAATGGCTAAAAATAACATTATGTAATACCTATTTGAAGTGGTCCTAATGACCGATTTTTTCCAAATATAAATGTAATGACAACAAAAACAGAACAAAGAGTTTCTGTACAAATAAATTAAATAAACATACAAATGTTGTCTCTAATAAACATTGAACATTTTAAATTAAAAAATCATTGTCATTTAGAATTATTTTATTAGAAATATGTGCCTAATTATCTATAAGTATCTGGAAATAAAACATAGCAATAATTTATTTGTAATAATTTGAATAAATTACAAATATAATTTAAGTAGTCCCTTAAGGGAAATATATAAATATTGATATCATACTGTTTAATTTGATACATAATCTATAATATATATAATAATATATTATATAATTAAATGTTTACGAATTAGTATACATAAGTACTTTTATTATTTATCAAAATTGAATAACAGAATTTTAAAATAATTTTTTACCTTTAAGCCCGTATCAAAAACTTGTAAAATATAATATTTTACAATAGTTCTAAATTTCCGCCAATTGGATTCTGATTATATTTTATTACCATAAAGCAATTATTAATATGCAATGATTTCCAATATTATTATTAATAACTAATTAAAAAATTTAATTACAACTGATATTACTTGAATATATACTTACTGAAATTCTTTAACTATTGAAATTCTGAATAAATGTATTGCCGAACTCTAATCTTGTTGGAATTGTGACTACATAAATTGTTTCCTTTAAAATAATTAGCGAGGATTAATAATTTAATATTAATTAAATCCTGTAAAATCTAATTCATTTGATATAATTCTACTATTCATCTGTTAAGCATATTAAATTGGGTTTGATCGGATACGTTAATTAGGATCGATAATCACAAGTTAAAACAAAGTTTTAAAAATATTTTTTTAATGTTAAAAGAATATCTCCTATAGTAGATTTTTAGCTCAATATTTATGAACTTGTAGGTATTATAGGATTAGCACAAACTAGGCTTTTTTACATAGTCATCATAAAAAAACTGTAAGAGGTGTCAAAATAATTTTATATGCGTCAGTTTAAGTATTCTAAAATTGGAAGCAATTTCTACATTTCTACGCACGGTGACATATTTATAGATTCAAAGTGAAACTTTATAACGGTCCAAAGTGACAGTTATAAGAACATGTTTGCCAGTTTACTGTTCATTGTCATAAAAATATGCGCAAGACACGACAGTTCGGGTGTGTTGTAAATGAATGTAAAAAGGAATGAGTATTAATAACAATGGTATTATAATGTTCATATTCAACATAAAAAGTTAGATATTATTATTAGCCAAAATGGCAAAAATTGTGTTAGATCATACCACAAAAGAAATGACATACCAAAAATTGTGTTAGCTCTTACAAAAACTATTTCCTTATTCATGCTATCTACGTTTTTAAAATCATATTAATACCTATACGTAGTTAGCACAAATCTGAAAATAGTTTTGTAAGAACACATTTAATATGGTATATCATTTCTTTTGGAGTATGAGCAAACACTCTTTGTCAATTTTGACTAATAATAATATCACTTTTCTTATAACTGTACACTTTGGACCATTATAAAGTTTCTCTTTAAATCTATAAATAGGTCGCCCTGCATAGAAATGTAGAAATTGCTTCCAATTTTAGAATACTTAAACTGATATATCTAAGTAATGGTAATAGTAACGATATGAAAATTTCCCAATCCATGCAAATCATTCCTTTTTATGTAAGCCTCATTATTGAAGTATATTGATGGTAGAGTTTTCAATGAGTACGTTTGTAATGTTAAAATTGCTTTAAAATGATCGTTTTACAACCAATTTTAGATCATAAGCTAAATAAATTTACTTTTTTATTTCATTTATTAAAATTCAGTCTATTTATAATGTATTCTAAAAAAATCAAAATCGGTTGAAGTTTAGGGGCGCTTTCCAATGCATATGAAATTATGTCGACACCTCTAAAGTTTTTTTTATGATGACAATTAGAGGTAACTTTTGATTAGAGGTAACTTATTTAAATAACTAAAAGAGCTGTAACCATGTATGATACCACTTTTAAAGTGTTTTCGAGGTCGAAAGTCCAATTAATATATTATTTCGATGATTTAAGGTGCATCGATGCATTGCAGAATATCAGACTTCGTCCGAAATCGCAGTGCCCCTCAGTCAGCCATGTTTGGTGGTTCTTTTTGATTTTTTAACCTAAAGAAAGCTGCTATGTCAGCATCAGGGCGAGACTACAATGGGAGGAAAAGGTGTGTGACCAAAACCATGTTGTGTCTCTGTACACCACTGTCTAGGTTTTATTCTTTGGGTCGTGTCGATTGGCAAACATCCAATCTACCCAAGCCGCACTGTTCCAGCATATGAAGCGAGATTGGGAGAACCCGAGTCAAAAATGCCTTATAGTTTGTGCTTATCCTATAATACCTATACTGCAGTGAGTTCTCAAGTTCTTAAACATTGAGCTAACGACCTACTTCGGTAGTTTAAATAGTCCAGTTGGAAATAAATGTTAGAAACTGAAATATTTAGGTTAAAAGACTAGAAGGGGTTGACAAAAATATCACTTTTTGACCATTGAGTGATTCCATCCTGAAAATTTTCTTGACTTTTAGCCTACCCTATCTAATAGATTACGGTTCTTTTTTCTATATCTATAATTGGTAATACATTTATATGGTCTCAGATGCTTCTTTTTTGAGATATTCTTTTAAAAACATAATTTTTTAGATGAGTTCAATTTTTGTATAATGTCTATGACGTCATACATTGGGCATTTTTCAAAAATTCATAAAGTTATTTAGATACTTTATATACATGTTTCATCTATTAATATATTATTTGCCTACAAAGCACTTATTTTTTATTAAAAAATTTTCATGTTTAGAATATGCATGTTACCTATATTATTTCATTTATTTAATTATGTACAAGAAACACATTATTGATAAAGGCATATGTTTCAGATTTTTTGAGACTTTTAGTATATTCACTCTTGACATTCAATAGTAACTTTGTGCAAAGTTTCGGCTTTGTACCAATTTTTAATTTTTGTTTCAAAATGACTGAAAGATGTCTATTTCAAATATCTGTAAATGCAATATATAAATAATATATATTTACAGCATAAATCTTGGCTATGAAACAGAAATTTCCCACAATCAATAAAGTAGCTTAGATTTCTATTTCATAGCCAATATATAAAATCAGAAAAAAAATATTTTACATAATATGCAAAATCTTTCGAAATCGGGTACAGTCTTTGAAAAATTGCCAGTAACTGTTCGTCGAAACGTTCCATCAATTTTCATCAGGTTAGAGTATTTTTTAGAACAACAGAGCCTTTCGCCTCCAATTATTTAATAATTAAGCATATTTCTTAAACGCCCCCACAATTACACAACTACATTTTAAATTAGAAGTCATGAAATTTGAATTCGTCAAAAGGTAACACGATTATCGTAAATTCGAAATGCACGATCTAATTTGAAATTCCCGAAATAAGATCTATTTAATTAAAGGAAAATAATTTTGAAATATGCGCACGAAAATTTGAAATTATTTTTCAGAGGCGGTGGATAACAGTAATTAGGGGAAAGTTTTAAAGATTTTTATTATATAATATAGGTACAAAAAAGGAAATGGTTACTATACGTAATTTATGCATAAGAAATAAAATGAATAGTTTGAATAAAATTAAACATAGCTTTTTGTCCGTGGGGGTACAATTATAGCACTAATATATTATATATAAAATGCTTAATTTTTGACTGATCTTATTTCAGGTTCATAAAAACAAGGACTTCGTAATTTCTTGTGCAATATTGATTTTCTGATTCAGAGTCACAATTATATTGTGGACACGAATTATTTGGTAATTTTATAAAAGACAGAGAAAATTTAGGAAAGAAAGTATCGAAAATACTTCTTCATTGAGTTTAAAATGTAAGTTAAAAATTATGAGACCATTTTATACACAAAACAGATGTAAACTTCAATTCATATGAAAACTTCTAAATATTTTTGCTTCGTACAGATAAAATTTTTGAGTGTAGCTAAATTAACTTTAAAGAATCTGCTTCAGTTGATTTTAATTTGCTCCATTTGCTCCTTTCCGTTATAGAAGTAAAAGTATTTATTTCTAGTCAAAAAAAGTGATGTACATTCTATATTTTAATCAAAAAGAAATATTTTTTATTCGATTTTGCATAAATCAAAAACAGAAATATAAGAAAACCCATATTTGTTCTTAATTAAAATAGATTTGAATTATACTTTCAAATTTTATATAAATTCATGCGTATGAAATACTTTCTTATTAAAATTATTTATAAATTTTAGTAGTATATCTATTTCTTTTATATGAACAGACTTTATATTTAGAAAAGCGCTGGTTTAATTTTAAATGTTTGGTAAATATATATAAAAAATAATAAATACAAGTTATGCATAATATATAATTGATACAAAGATTTACAGCTATATACCCAAAATAAGCGGCAAAATATTAATTTTGTTAAATTATTGATATTTAAAATAAATAATTTTCACCAAACAGTAAATAATAATAATATTTTCTAATATAAAGAAACAAGTTAAAACTCTTTTAAAAGTATGATAACTAAATGTCTATCCATTTCAAATTCTAAAGTCCCACAATAATATATAATCAAAATGATTTACTTTTAGTTAAAAAGGTCAAGACTAGTATTGGTCTCAGTTCAAAGTTTTAATACAGCTAATGCATAATAGTGACACCATGGGTTTTAGGCATTAATAAGAAATACTCTACATAAATCATTATATGAGATCAAACATGTTCTTTTTTGTTGAGATTAAAATCTACACTATAGGAAAGACTTCTTGTACAATTTGAGATTTCTTTTAGCAGAGTCTTCATTGTGACACCTTGAGAGTTGTTTTCAAAAAACGTTGCATTCAATATATTTCGTTGTTGATAAAAAAGCAGTAGTTACAAATACATATAAATAGATATATAATTCATTTTTTATTATTCTTCAAAATCGTTTCTTTTTGTTTTGTTTATTAGGCCTAAAGTCAAGGGAGCCTATCCTGAATCTAATGAATGATATGATAAATTATGTAGAGATTGATATTTAAATATAAAGAAGAACCAATACTAAATGAGAAAACATATACTCGAAATATGCACAGATTTAACGATAAGTATGTTTAAAAAAATTAAGTCCATTGTATGGCACGTGCTTTTTGCGATGGTCAACTCACACGGAGGAACCTATATGTGGATTTAGATGCGGATGAAATAATATGTTCAATTTAAATTTAAGAATCTGTAAAAATTAATTCATATACAAAGCAGCATATAATAATATAAGGTAGAAATCAGTAGTGATAATAGGAATATAGAAAGAATCAGACTAAATGAAAGACCTACGTGTTACGCAAAAGTATCGGCAACTTCACAGACTTCAGTGGGCTTCCGAACACGGGCATTGGGTCCAAGCATATCTCGAACCCAATCTTCCCAAGATACTATTATCTGTTTCGGTGGAACTAAGATTCTGGCATGTCTGTGAGAATCATTTGGGTACCAAATTAATGACTGGGCAGCGTTGCAATGCGGTGGACAAGTTGCGGCTACTGGCAATCGATATGGTTTTTCGGGTTCCATCATAATTACGCTGTTATCTTGAAGGTCAAAAATGTTCCTCACTCGTTGTCCAAGTGGCATAAAGGGGTCTACAAGCATATTTAGATCGTATTCCCATCTTATCTTCTTTAAAACAGTGATCTCTTCTTTACAGGAACCTTTCTTTCCATGTTTGATTGCCACCAACCAAATTAGAAATTTCTGCTGGCGATTGATTTCTGTTAAATGCACTCCACCTGAATACGGCAATTCCCAAACTACAGAGGGGTGGAAATAATCCTTTATTTGCAAATTCAAAGATACTTTTCTTACAGCTCCTCTCTTAATATTGTATAAACTTTGATTAACACTGTAAAAGGGATATTGCCGTCCGTCACTGTCGTTTATTAACTGACGCAAGCCTCGTTTCAGAGGATGAAATTCCCACAAAGAATGACCAATACCATTATAATCGTTAGCCAAATACATATAATCACAGGCTTGCACTAAACCTATTGTCCAGTCTCTTTCGGCAACACACTGAGGAATTTCCACTTCTACCTTGCAATAAAACGTTTGGGTTTTGTAATATAACATGCTTTCTGTTTCTTCAACTTCGGTGTTCGTGCAGTCATCGTAGAAAGCTCGGATAGATTTTATTCGAAACTTGTCTACTGTCAACCTGGTCATCTAGCCCTGCAGGCATAGACTACCAAGCAACTCGTGCTGTTTGTAATCCCCGTGCTGTGCCGTGCCTTACTCTACAACACCTCTTGAATCTTATATTAAAAAAATAGTGTATTCATCGCAAGAGGTGTGTTTTAGATTAATAAAATATATTCCTAAACGTATAAATTACAAAATATAGAAAATGCAATAATTGATTCGTTTAAAAAATTAAAATAATAATGAATGAATTTAGTGTAAAATGATTTTAAACTAATCGATTTATCAAAATATTATTTAAAATTGAAAAAAAACGTGTGGATATATCATAGATATTAGTGATATATCGTAAATATCAAAATTATTTGAATTATTAAAAACAGTGACATCATGAGAAAATATAAAATAATATAAACAATTTTATCGTTCAATATGTATGCACATGGAATGTTTTTTTAAATAAAATATTTAATTTGGTATTATTATTGCGATTCTATAAAATGACAGTATTAAAACAGTATAAGTACGCATATATACGCATTGACCTATATATTTTTTATCTATAGACCGGTAAGCTAAACAAAATTCAATTTTTGGAATGAAATGAACAAAACTATGATTTGAACAAAATTTCTATGCATATATAATTAATTAAAATTTATTTATTATTGGACGGTTACTTTGGCCCTCCAATCAATACTAAATTCATGGGCATTATTAATGGATTTTAATTATATACCGGGTGATCCAGAAGTAAAGCCGGATTTAATAAATATGTACGATTTCATTAATCAGCATGTCTTATAGAAATATAAATTTTATCTTATGTATATAGACTAAATCTGAATAACAAAAATTGGGTGTTACTTCTGGACCACTCTGTATATACGATAATAGTTTTGTTTTAAAGATGGAATTTAATCAAGATATTATACGGTTCAAACCATTGATATCGTAATTAACTTCTCTAGATTGGCAAACTACTACGTTTTATACGAAAGACTGGGTCTGATATAAAAACGGGCAAATCAATAGTGAACTGATTAAAATAAATTAAATTGACTTAAATAAACAATTCTCGAGAAAAAAACATATTGTTATAAATATAGCGTATACGACAACAAGGACACATAATATGTATACACATTAAAAGAATTTACTTTATTTTGTAAAGATATATTGTCTGATTTGATATATACTTCACAGCTCTATTAGTAAAATTAATGGCCGAACAAGATTTAACCATTCTGTCTCGGACATAATTAAATTTTGTTTGTCGGTCTGCATAAATATTACGATATCAATTACGATGATCGAATAGTAGGATCCAGATGATCGGAGATCACAAGTTTTATATTTTATATTTTAAAATTTATATTTTGTATTAAAATATGAAATAAAATTAGGAATGTAGTAATTTATTTTGTCCATAATTTTTTCATATATTATATTTCAGACAATATTATATTCAATTTGTGTGTAAAACACTGTTAGGTTTAAATAACTGCCAAAAGTACGCCAATTACAGTACCTCCTTTTGTTGCAATAATTCTTACTCCAACAAAAACCTATATATTTATCTAGCTATTATATTTGATTTTTAGGAAATATTTTTTAGGTTAATCATTAGATATATATATATTATATTTCTAAAATATATTATGCATTGTATTGTGTATAGCAGTTCTATAATGTACAGGAGTAGTAGGAGAGGAGTACCTTTCAACCAATTCGTCTTCTGATTGGTCGAGAGATTCACGTGACCTATCTGGCTTCT
>JAUZNC010026205.1:0-21347 GCA_034780395.1 Vannuccia rotundouncinata | reverse complement strand
AGACGGTTTTCCTGTAGAAGTTGAAGGAGGCTTAGACGGTTTTCCTGTAGAAGTTGAAGGAGGCTTAGACGGTTTTCCTGTAGAAGTTGAAGGAGGCTTAGACGGTTTTCACTGTAGTGGTGCTCAATTTCGAACTTAATGCAGGGGTGTTTTGAGTTCATGGCTTCGAAGAACGTTAGTGCTTCAAGAGCGACATACCTCCTGTAGATCCCTTGGTTGCTGATGCTGATAACAGGCCTTTCCATGCTGTCCATGAAGATTATGGCAAGAATTTCGGATAAACTAGAGCACATAGGTAGTCCACAGATTTGCTTGTTGGATATTGCATTAAAGGAGAAGAATATGTTATCGAAGACACTTTTCATCAATATTCTTAGATGGTGTGTTTCCAGATCTTCGAATGAGAAGTTGGTAGGTAGCCTGTCGCAGACTACATTGATGACTATACCTCAAAATGTCACACTCCTCAAAATGTCACACTCTTCTAAATGTCACACTCCTCCAAATGTCACACTACTCCAAATGTCACACTACTCCAAATGTTACACTCTTTCCAATGTCAAACTCCTCAAAATTTCACACTCCTCCTATAGTCACACTCCTCCAAAATGTCACACTCTTCCAAATGTCACACTTCTCAAAGTGGTACACTCCTCAAACTGTCACACTCCTCAAAATGTCACACTCCTCAAAATGTTACACTCTTCAAAATGTCACACTTTTTAAAATGTCACACTCCTCAAAATGTCACTCTCCTCAAAATGTCACATTCCTAAAAATGTCACACTCTTTTAAATGTCACACTCCTCAAAATGTCACACTTCTAAAAATGTTACACTCCTCGAAATGTCACACTCCTCAAAATGTCACACTCCTCAAATTGTCCCACTCTTCTAAATGTCACACTCCTCAAAATGTCACACTCTTCAAAATGTCACACTCTTTCAAATGTCACACTCCTCCAAATGTCACACTCTTCCAAATGTCACACTCCTCAAATTGTCCCACTCTTCTAAATGTCACACTCCTCAAAATGTCACACTCTTCAAAATGTCACACTCTTTCAAATGTCACACTCCTCCAAATGTCACACTCTTCCAAATGTCACACTCCTCCAAATGTCACACTCCTCCAAATGTCACACTCCTCAAAATGTCACACTCTTCAAAATGTCACACTTCTTAAAATGTCACACTCCTCAAAATGTCACACTCCTCAAAATGTCACACTCTAATCAGAGGAAATAAATATTTTAACTAACTCAATATATAACTTACTGCGCTTATGTGTGCATTTATTTTTAATACAATGGCAAGAGTTACAATGCTGCAGATACTGTTAAATATTAGTAATTCTGAATTAAATTTTGAAGATAATGTAAACAATGACGACGTAGGTATAATGATGTTCATATTGATTCAAAATATGAAGAAGGGTGCAGTGCAGATGACATAAGTGAAGATGACGGAGCTAGATATTGAACTTGTATCGAATTATTCTGGGGAAGCGTGAATGAAACGCAATATTGCAGAGTTCTCTGTGTGGAAAGAATTTAAGACAGTATTCACATAAAGGACTGTTATAAATCTTGTCGCCCAGAATTTTTTTTAGTGAATTTACAAATAATAATAAAATATATAAAAAATAATAACATTTTCAATTCAATTTTATTTTTGAAGTATATTTATAGTGTAAAGTACATTATTTATTCACTTACATATTAAGGATATTTATATATTCATATATAATTATTACTATTATTATAATGTACAAAAAAGAATTTAGATAGAACATACTGATTAAAGAATATTTAAGAAATAGTTAAACTATATAGTGTAGATTATATTTTTTTATAAATATCTTTATAATGATAAACAGAAGGATTAACTTCACATTGCAAAATGTGTCTTTTGAACTGGTAGGTATGCCGAAGATTGCTCTTGTGTTTTGTAGAAATAAGTAAAAATAATCAATAATACCACAATACAATAGGATTGTTTTCTGAAAGTTATTTTGGAATACACTTATGTGTAAGTAAAAGTCTTGGGATTGTTCCAGTGAAACAGGATTTGTTTAATTCCATTTTTAGACTCAAGTTAAAATGTCGACTTTGCAATAACTTTTTTGTCACATGACAGTATTGAGCAGTGCACCTGAAAACCATGCAAATAGAAATAAAACAAATTATAGGTCAACACGAAAAAAGATTCGTTTTTTAAAACCAGTTTTATTTAAAAAAAAAAAAATCCAGTTTTACTTTTATAGTATATAAAATGTATACATTTACATATTTGCATAATTAACATTTTACAAATTACATAATTACAATTTTCAATTACAAATTTTGAACATTATTACCACCTGCATCAATCTCATTTCTACAATGTTCACTTAATTTTGTTACTTCTTTATGCATTGTTTCTGGTCCTAAATCTCCCAAAGATTCATCTGAATAATTTTGCAAAACTTCGCCAGTCAATAATTCAATATTGTTCCTTTTCATTTCCAGCATCGGAAATATCATCCGATCGCGCATGTTTAAATCAGGAGAGTACGGAGCTTGGTGAAACAAACGAACTTTCTTTTCTGCCATTATTCACTTTACTAACTACAGACTTTATTTGGAAAATCCAACATCTTAATTTTTAATTTCTGCTTTCTGCTTTCTTGGTTTATATAAAAACGACAAAACTTTCCGCTGCAACCTATACATGTATATAGATGTTTATGAATATCATCATAACCATAGAAACATCTCTGTATTATATAGAATAATTTTAAATTAATTTTTTTTAAAATACAACTGGATTTATAAAACTAAATTTTTTTCGTGTTGACATATATTTGTATTGGATAAAGGAAACAATTACTGAGATTACTGTATTCAGAGGCGGATCCTAGCTAGGATGTAGCAGAGGTAATATAACATATCAATCTATTCTTTAGACCACGCCTCTTTGACAATTGACTATATTTAAAATTATTAAATTATTAAATACTTTAAAGCGACCTCAAAATTTAATTTTTGGTTGATTATAATTTTAGTTTTCTTGTTTCCCAAAATAATAGTGCGCTTAAAGTGTGTGCCTCTGTATTCGCAAATGTATTTATATAAGTAAACAGAATCAAGATCAGTTACTGCAGTTAAATAAAATAAATACCTTTCATTTGCAAGAAAATGAGTAGCAATGTTGGATCTGCATCTGTAGATCTTCGCAGAGTTACAAGAATCGAAAGAGCCCACAAAAACGTTGGTGAGTTGGAGAGTTTCGTCCGCATTGCATCGAACTGAAAAGCTCTTTTCACGACACAAAGAGGTTAACCGTCTTGATTTAGTGGTGCCGAAATTATCTATAAATTAGAAAAAAAGAATTCTGTAATATTGCCAGCTATTAATATTTCTAATAAGGATATCTCACATACCGTTCAAGGTCAAACAAGTGGTCTTAGTGTACTCAATAAGGGAAGAAATAGTTTGCGTTGCAGAACAGCATATTGGAAAATTTGTATCGACATTCGTTAATTCAATGTCACTTGTGCCGGACATTTGCTTCCAATTAGATGATTCTTGAGATGACTGAGTTCCTGGTTGACTTTCAAAATTCCATTCATAAGTAATCTTCTGGTCCTCCACATTGGTATGGCATTTTAGTTGAACTTTAGAATTTCCATCATTTGTAGAATTTTTCACTTTCAAATAAACAGCAGTAAAACCAACTTTGTATTGAACCGTTTGAGATTTAATCTTTTTCTGTCCCGAAACAAGATCTTCTACAGCACAAATAAAAGTATTGTTTCCATCTCCACGCTCCGGAATAATGCGAACTTCTCGGTATAAACTGACTTTTTCATAACCAATTGTTGCAGAAACATCGTCATAAAGTGACCCAGTAAGTGAAACTGTTGTACCGTTTTGAAATTGCCTCTTAAGGATCAGTTTATGACGTTGGTTCAATGAGAACTGACAAGAACATTTCACGCTCACAAAATCGCCTTCTTTGGCTTGACCACCAGATGGGTTTAATATAGTCAGAGTAGGATAAAGATCTTCGTAATTGCTTGGGACAACTTTGCTGAAATCTTCAAGAGGCTTACATATCAAAGACGTTGGCAATACTGATTCGCTAAGACAATATTTCGGTACTTCACCTGTATATTTGTAGCATACATCCCAGTTGCTTAATTGGTTAATACACAAAACTGTAACATTATACAACTTCTTCTCAGTCATTCCAAATCGTTTATCATTTACAAACTCACCCGGACCAGGAAACCCAATTTTTTCACAAATATTTTCTCGATTTTTAGCTTGTATAACTTCCAAATCAAGTTTTAAGTTCATTATTGATTCATAATTGTTAATATTCTTAATATCTGAAAGACTTTGGTAATAGAGACTACACGCATCTTTCCATTCTGCATTCAAATGTAAAACCTGAAGATTCCCTTCATTTGGACTTTGTCCTCCAACCAATCTACGGTGATTATCGGATATTGGTTTTCGTCGTTTTACCAAAACCGTTAATGCTTCTTTGATGAAGACTCGACCCTTTAGAACAACTTTTGCCTGGCAAACAATTACCATCTGACCATAACGAAACAACTGAACGGATCTTCCAATGATGCGCCAACCTTCACCGCTTCCTGAAGTCACATTCTTGGCCAGAACTCGTAGTTTGTATTCAACACTTCCAGTTAAACTTGAAGATGTGCAGGAAACGCCTTTTTGTATTTTTATGAATTGTACGGATAAAATTGGATTAAACTCTTTGAAATAGTTGGAAACGAAAGAGGCTTCATTCAGTCTGCTGATGCTGCTGGCATTTCTTTCAATAATTTTTTGAATGAGAGTTCGACATGAGATGGTAACAAATAAGGAGCAAAACACTAAAAAAAAAGACTTCATCCTACAAATCAATCTTTAAAACAATCATGTTCCAAAGATCGCTTAATATAGCTTTTCTCAAAATCATGTGCACATGAGAAAGATTAAAGTTTAGTTTATTTATAAATGTTGATATATACATTTACATGAAATATAGGATAGTCAGATAGATACAAAGAATATACTTAATAGTTTAAACAATCATCTGAAAACACTTGATTTTAAAAATCACCTCATTAACCTCAATGTCAAGGTCATGGTGCTATGACCTCCTTTATACATCGAGGCCTTGTAATGCACAACAAGTTATAACTTAAAATAAACAAGGTACTATACCTAATTTTAGTTGATTAGGTAATGTATTAAACATTATGCACATAAACCTCATTTTATATGAATTCGATTTATAACTCAATTTATATTTATTTAAATTTTAAATTTTATATTTTTAATTATTAATTATACTAGTTTTATACATATTTGAATTAGAAAATAATACTTAGATACCACTCTGCTCAATCGTTTTTTATTGAAAAAATATTCAATGCAATAAAAAATTTATAATAAAAGTAAAATATAGAAAAATATTTAAAAAAATATAAAACAGATAACGAATGGGCATGGTTTCAATGTTATCCGGTATATGTTGTTCACGGAGAAGTGCTTTGAGCCGGTTGATGTAACCCTTCGTTTGATTTTATCTCCCTTAGCTTTTTCCTTCTTCCTCGAGTTTTGCCATTTTAGACACAGTAAATCCATTTATTCATCATGACCACAGACTAATTCTATTGTGATTATGACTAATTCCATTTATCTTATTCTCCTGGGCATTCGTCAACCCGGCCAGGAAACTAATCAATCATGTTAGTTACTGATATCTGGCGGTATTTGTGAGCCCAGTAACATTTCTAAAAAGCTTATTTCACCACTTTCCAAACCAGAAATCATGTTTGAAAATATATCATAACAATAGATTTGTACGGGTTTTGTTTTGCTAATGAGGACAGAAACTCTTATAAGGTCATCCAAGTGGGACTGGCTTGAACAGATATACCCTCTGAAAATGCTCATAAGATATAGTTTGAGCAATATACAAATAATATTGAAAACTTCCACAAAATTAATGTTATCGAATCATTTTAAACATAAATTAAAACACGGTTTTGTTGATTTTGTACCTAGCTATATGCGATGTAATGTATATAAATATTGTACTATAAATGGTTAATATAATATATTAAAAACATAAATGGTTAATATATATATTTATATATAAAAACGTATAATAGTAGATACTATTATATAAATTATGCGAATAAGTCTTTCATATCAGTCTTTTTTGTAACGTTAAATATACCAGTCACGGTGTTTTAGTAACATTTGTAAATCGGTAAGTTAAGTATAGTCTTACTGTATAAATAAAACTTACTGTAATAATCTATAAAACTATTATATCAAATGACATTATGGTTAGAAAATTTGAAATATTTAATTTATATCTTGAGCAGTTGAAATTTTTTGAACGAAACTAATTAATATGTCATTTGCGGCATTATTCTATTCATGTTACTATGAATATTCTGTTCATTCAGAATCACTGTTTTACCCTTACATATAACAATATATATACCCACTTTGCAAAAGTGCTATATATAAATTTATAATTATAAAAAACAGTAGAGTAGCTATTTTAATTATAGTATAAAAATGTATTATAGCAAATTATGTTACATATTGCATTAGGTATTTTAGGCAAAGTCATAAAAAATTGGCCATCTAGATCAAATATAGACTCTTGTTAAAAAAATACCGTGTATGGTAGGAATAGCGTGAACACATTTTTCAATATTTTTTATATAAATATCATATTTATAATATATTTCTTGCATCTATTACAAATGAGAATAGTTAAATATTTTTAGAAGATTAATCCAAAAATAGTATAGTTAATTAATATATTTATTTTTAGTAACGGTAACGGTAACCTTAACGTTTAATATACTTGTTTACCGCATCGCATATCATTTTTAATCATTATTTTAACCGGGTCATCTATAAGCTTAATATAAAAAAATAATCGTAATTTTTTCTTCTGATTGTTATAAGACCCGATTGTTATATTTAATAGTTGGAATTCAATACGATCACATTATTTTTCTAGAATTGAATCAATAAAACATACTACTAAATTAAATAGTTCCTTACTATTCATGGCCAATAATATTTTACAATTAGTAGATGATTCTATAAAAATTGCGTACATGCTAATATGTTTTAAAAAGTTTATAATTTAATTTAATTCATTTGTATAGCAGTTTTTATTAGCGATTAATTTTATTAAGAACTCTCCATTTATATAAATTATATCCTTTTAATAAATATTTAATAAAATATGACACTGTCTTTTCTTTTAGTATCTAACCTGATATATTCACATTATCTTATCCAATCCCTCGACCTTATGTTATCTCAATTGCTTCTTTAAATTAGCTAAATTAAAAATATTTTCATAAATTTGAAACTGGGCGAAAAAAGCAGGTATTCGTAATTTCATTTAAAAATTTATTAATTTTATTAATTTATGATACAATTTTAATCAAAATAATTGTTATTTCTTATGATTTAAAAGGGATTTCTACTGTAAAATATGCATAATTCTTTTTTTATTACATATTTTACTTTGGCATTGGTTAGCTCTTAGTCTTTATAATTATATATATTGTTGACCAGGTAAGACACCAAACAGTTAAGATTTTTTTTTTATTGCCAGAAAACTGATTGCATGTAGCCCAATCCGTATTCTATGTAGATGTAGCCTTAGGCCAGCCTCATGTAGCCAAATACACAATCAAATATTTAATATAAGAATAAGAAAAAACTGAAATATCCAGTATAAAAAGACAGGGAATGACAACTAGAAAATGATTATAAACATCCTATTAAAAAAATTACCAGGTAGGACACCAACCAGTTGAGAATTTTTTTATTTTTATTGCCATAGAACTGACTGCATTTAGCCCAATCTATATTCTATGTAGCCTTAGGCTAGCCTCATGTAGCCAAATACACAATCAAATATTTAATATAAGAATACAAAAAACTAAAATATCCAGTATAAAAAGACAGGGAATGACAACCAGGCATGGTTTTTTCCAGTATTTTTTTAGGTCAAATGGATCGTTTTTCATAATCATCCAAAACTGCAATAAAATTCAATGTCATGGGGGGAGGGGGTTATCAACATTAAAAATTTGTGAAAATATCTTTTAAATGATATATAATATAAATTTATAGCTTGTATAATTATAATTTTTTAAATTTAATTTTTACCTTATTCTATGATTTATCAGTATCTTTATACAAACTCATGTTGTATATTGATTTATATTTGTTGTTCACTAACTTGTTTATATAGGCATTATTGGTTTGCTAAAATATGGTTGTTGTCACCTGCGATAAGTTCACAAGATCATACATATTTCAATATTTTCTCATTAATATTGCCCCCCTAACCCCCACTAAAATAATTTCCGTATTTTATTAAATACCTCCAAAATCATGCCTGGAAA
This sequence comes from Vannuccia rotundouncinata, assembly GCA_034780395.1. Lineage (NCBI taxonomy): Eukaryota > Metazoa > Platyhelminthes > Proseriata > Coelogynoporidae > Vannuccia > Vannuccia rotundouncinata. Next base: position 12,893 of record JAUZNC010026205.1, on the reverse strand, counting down.
ATGATTATAAACATCCTAAGTTACATACATTAAATGATAGACTAATTGAGCATGTGCACATAAGAAGATTGACTTAAGAAGTACAAATATTTTCTTCTCATTAAATTTAAAACATGCTGGTTATTGGTTAACAGATATAGTTCAATATTGTAATGCTATCTGACCTTTTTTAAAAACACACTGTCTCTAACAATAAAGCAATTGTTGATTATAATTTCAAATTTTCAAATTATGATTTGGTTACTTTTAAAAAAGTGTTTATTTTTAATAATAAAAAAGTCCCAGCTAGTTTTGTGTTTAAACTGACATTTTTCTATGAATCGCCATATAACTATCAATTTCTCTGGATCAAAGCAATAACTTTTGTTGAATGTTTGCAGAAAGGTTCATTAGCATACTATTATTATTATTCCAGGTGGTTCAGCATTTATTTTTAATAATAAAAAAGTTCCTGCTAGTTCATGTTTTCTGGCTAGTTTGGGAAATACAAATAACCCATTTTTCTTACTTTTAAAATTTAATATCTGAAAATTCAAACAAATTTAATGAAATCATAATTAAAAAAGAGAAGCATTGATTTATTACATCAAATTAATGTAAAATTTATCAAAATGACAAAAGATAAATCCATACACAAGATTAGATATAATAATAGCAGTAGCAAAACATAAATTTAAAATCAACATTTCTTGAAAACTCCTGTTATTATTAAAATGCTTGTATATACATAATTTTAATTTTTCTATAAATTTGTTTAAAAATGATTGAAATGATTTTATTGAATTTGCTAAATATAGTTTCATACATGATTTGTATAAGATATTTACAAAACTTGTATTGCATATAGATGTTTATGATGCTTACAAGACTCATATAGACATTTATGAATTGACTTGTTTAGGACTTGACCTGATTCCCTTAAATAGCATGTCATTCCATATTTAGTATTGGTAGAATTAGACATCTCTAAAACATCTCTTTAGGACATTATCCATGACATTGCAACAAAAATAAATTTGACTGGCATAGCATATCATTCTATATTTAGTATTGGTAGACTCTCATTGGCTGATTATTTATACACCTTTCCTATATAAGCAATTATCACACATTATATTGAATTTTTTATGTTTTCTGCTTACAAAAATAACTATAATATATAGTGTATAATTTGTTCCTTATGAAAAAAATAATTCAAATTTTGTTTTATTCAGAATACTATAATTCTGACTAAAATTTTATAAAATATAGTATTCATAATATATAGGAATATTTATATATTTGTGTAATACAAATCTACATAATTTAATAAAGGATTATTATAATATGGCAGAATGTGTTGAGAAGTGCATTATAAAAATATACAGCCAAAAAAGGTACTATACAAAGTAAAATATAGAAGTCTATTATTTTTCTCAGTGTATTTTTATTTTATCATATTGAAATTTACCTGTATATTATTATATGAAATAATGTGCATATTTTTATATACATAACTGACAAAATATGCAACCTTAAGATACTGTAACAGATAGATATACCTATGCTGCAATATTCAATTACTTTATGATGAATTATAAAATAATAATTTTATTACAAATAATCAGTAAAATATTATGTTTTATGTTTTGCTTGATTTTATTGAATTTGTTTTATTAAATAATTTACACATCACTGTAGTCAATTAGACTGCTTTTTATTGAATTAAAAATAATAACTTAATAATGTTATGGTTTTAATATTTTATTATAAATAAAGTACTTGTATATTAATATAATTTAGATTTTTATATAAATTTGTTCAAAAATCATTCATTTGAAATCTGTTTGTGCAGCACATATTAGTAATAAGTGTAGATTGGTAAAATTTACCCAACAAAACCTAAATTAAAATACAATATGCTAGGTATAAAAGACAGATCCACTCATATTTACTGAATGTCTAGCTATGTTGTGTTCATTCATAATTGTGATTGTAAATTTAAAGTGTGTCAATTTTCACATTGTTGTCTGCATTGTCATTTGGTTTATAAGTACTGTGGGCATTGATATACAATTTGAGATGACATCACAAATTCTCTGTCAAAAACAAATTGACAATATAAGATTCACTCCCTCCACAGGACAGTTGAGCTTCATTAAAATCATTGGTGAAACTCATTCAGCCCACATAGAAAAATTAAATGACTTCAGCCTTATTATCTACACCAGGGGTTTTATCTAATATATGGAAGAATTATATAAAATGATGAAGACAATTATGATTCCATAGAATCCTTATCAATAGAAATAAAATCTAATGAAGACATGGTATAAAAATAAACTGTATGTAAGATATGCAATAATATATGAAAAGTAAATAATACAATAAGTAATTTTAAAATTATTCAAAAGTAGTGTATATTTACAGTAATAATAGCTGAAAGCAATAAGGAATACTTATACAATAATATAACACTAAAATGTGAAATACTAAATAGTATATAATCAATATTGTATTTATCTATATAATAGAATAGTATTAATAATATAGTATTTGAAAAATAGATATAAATGGTATAACATAGAAATATATATAATAATTTATATAATATATAATTGAATTGAAATCAGGAGAAAATGTGAGCAGAGAATTTGTGAATGAAATTATTTAGTGATATGGTCAGGTCTCAAAATTTTACAGAATCCTGATTTTTTGGGATATTCTGGTCATGTCTCAAGATATGTGTAAGTATGTAATAAACTGTACCCCCCCCCCTCTTTTGACTACTCAAATGTTTACCATGACTATTTTATATGATACATTTATAACTATACATGAGCTCTGTAGTTTATATTGTATGTATCTTAACTCATTAAAAAATGACAAATAATTGTGCATTCTATGCTATTTTATAGGCTACACTCTGTGCTTGCCAGTGAAGTCTTCCAGATTTTTTTATGTTAATTTCGAGCACTATATGGTTATATACACTATAATGTTGCCTGTTTTTCATTAACCAATCAAAATATTTCAATTTTGCACATGTGTCTCTCAGCTTATCAGAGGTGTGATTCTTCAGATTTTAATCAGATTTTCGATTTTTTAGAGTAAAATTTGTTTGCCCTCTACTGTTTGAGTACATTCAATTATATATATTGCACCACTGATATACATTTTCTTGATTTTTTATTGTTTTTAAAGGACACCCCTAGCTTATTCTTCTTGAAAATCCTGGAATTTGAGATATTAAATGATATCCCTGGAATATCCTGAAATTTCATACATTATCAGTAAGAAAAACTTTATGCATATTTATTGTAAGCCAAAAAGTAATTGAAATATAATAGAAATTAATTGTTTATTGGGCTTATATAATATTTTTCCAATATTGTTGGATGGACCATGGGTTAAACTGGTCAATGTTTGATACCCTAAGCACCAATGTGAAGGAGTTCAATGTGTCAAAAAAGCTTCTGAATATTGAGAGTCATGTGATGCATAATCAGTGCTCAAAATTATCCATTAATTAACAGATTTCTGTTAATTTTATTATTACTATTTATGATTTATGTTATTCATTATGTTATTTATATAGCTAAATAATGTTTTCTTAGCTTTAAAATTCATAAATTTTGAAAATTACATCTTATGATGGTTGTTTCTTTAACAAAATAATATACTATAGCATATTTTAAACACTCATTTATATGCATTCAATGTAATAAAGGATGTATTATTATTATTAGTTTCCTTTAATCAATTTTGAGCCCTACATAATGCTTTCAGAATAGGGTCCAGTTTATCTGGATGGGAATTTGAACAAAAGCTTAGTGCAATGTATTGGATATTGAAAGATTGTCTTGTTTGATAAAATGATTTTATCACCATATCTAAATTCATCATCTGGTTGGAGTGCAAAAAATTCTTAATTGGAGTAGTAACCAAATTGTTTGAAAAATCGCCACCTAAATATCTTCTAGCAAGAAATTATATATTTTTGGTGTCAAATCTGGTTGGTTAGTGTGTAAAATTATTTAATAAATTAACTATTTTTGCCTTGATTTTTACATTTGGACCTAGCAAATCCTGGAAATCCTTACATAAATAGTGTGGGAACCCTGATGATGTGTAAGCAGTGAAACCAGAGAACTGAAAATCCAGAATCAATATGTGTGGGACAACATTACTTCTTATCTTAGTTGGTTGTTGGCTCGCATTTGAACTACTGTCCATATGGCCCAGTATAGTGACCAGTCATCTCGATCTGTCTGAGGACTTAAGAGCTGTTAAGATTCTCCTCATCCAGAATGGGCCCTCCAAAGATTTTGACATGATGGGTGATCCAAGCATCAGGATCACCCTGATGGTCTCATCTTCTAGTTGGCAGTAGTCACAGATAGGACTTTGCTCTTTTCTAATGTGGTGTTTTTCTTTGGCAAATATGTATTCTTTTCTATTTTGATGTTGATATGTGCATGCCATTTTTTCTTGAGCGAAAATTCTTTCTATTCCTTTTTTACTATTTGATTTATTCTTCTTTTGGCTTTTTTAAGGTCCATTTCTGCATTGTGATAATTTTGTAGTTTCATTGGCTACAAAATTCCATAGAAAATTTATTATATTTAATTATTTCCATTCAAATAAAAATGTTATACTTTGAATACAATATTAAATACATATATCATTAAAAGCAATATTTCTTCAGCAGAGGAGGACTGGATTAATAATAAGTACTTTGCAGAGCTTCACAACTTCAGATATTAAAGCTTTTGACCTGTTCAAGCATCTCTCTGAAACATACTGTCTTTGTGCTGAACTTCAATAATACTCTCAAGATTGGCAGCTGGGACTTGAGCCTGGCACCATCAACACCATTTCTTTGTGAAGTCTTTTGAATCAGGTCATTTAAAATCGAAGACTCCATCTAAATGTCTAATTGATATCTTAGCATCCTTAGCCACTGATGATATTAAATGTATTGCTTCAAAATATATATTTCTGAATTCATCTTTGGCTGTTTCCAGAAGGTGTGCCATGATCCCTTTCATATCTTGTTGCAGCCTGCTTTCTTCCTTGTAGATTGGGTAGTTTAACACATGATATGCTTTTTTCTTTGATAACAGGGTTGCATAAAAAGAATCAGAGAATTCATATTTTTAATTGACTGTTACTGTTTTTGTCCAAAAAATTGTGATGTCCTACTACAATTTAGATAAATCATCAGTATGGGATAGGAGGCAATGCTAAGATGTAGCCAAATAGTAAGATCATCTACTTGACACCCAAGAATTTTTTGAAGAGTTCAGATGTTAATTTTTTGTCTATTTTTGTTTATTTTAATCATACTTTTGGACAGTAGTGGGGATAAAAATGCTATCAAACTGCACAATATATTAAAAGAGAAGAAGTTAAAGAAACTTATATTGTTTCAAGTAAAAAAAATGTTAGTAAGAATATTTTTTCAATAACTAATTAGATACTATGTCCATATAAAAGTTTATAACATTACTATTATGTTATTTTATTTTATAAACTATTGTAATTCTATAATCATGAAGCAATATAGAAAAAGTTACATGTTTATCAAAGATGAGGTGAAAATCATATGGTTATAAGAATGTTTGGATTAATGTCTAATATAGATGTTTATATACAGTTTTTATAAATGTAGTTAGACATTTCCCAGAGAAAATAAAATGATCTAAAAGACATCAAACTTTCGGGGTGTGATGACTACACCTCATCTTTGATGATACTAAATATCATAATCAATATTTTGTGAATTAGTAGGAAGCGATTTGGTATGAAATGAGTGTATGGGGATGGGTATATTTCAAATAAAGCTAAATAAAAATTTTATGCTTGTTCTATTGCCACAATATTATGGTCAGTGTTAACTGGACATAAATTAGTTCTTGAAAATTAAAACAACTTATGTTTAAATCAGATTCCATGATAATATTATGGTTTTGTACATTTTTAAAACAGCCTATGTCAAGGTAAATATCATTAATTAAAGATAACATATCACATGCAATAGCATGCAATTCAATTTAAAAATATTGTATGTGTCTACACACCAGATAGAAAGTTTTAAAAGGGGGTGGAGTGAAGTTGTGAAAAAATAATTATAAAACAAGCATTTGCTGAGTTAAATAGACGCCATCCAATGTTATTGTTTTTTCTTATTAGATTAGAATAACAATAATTTGTGTTGCTATTAATTATTGCTCTTATGAATGTTAGTATTCACAAATCCATACTCAATCTCCCTCTCAGAAGCGGCAGCAATGGCCAATGACAAGGTCGTGATACCGCCCAACCCAAACACCGGCCTCATTGTAAGCCGTCCTTTCTCCTCCCTGCCCCCCGGTTCCATCCTCCTCTCACCACACGAAGTTCGAAACCTTCAGTGGCAGCGAGTCCAAAACTGGCACCCCCAGGAAGACGTCTGGCCTCTCCGCTACGGAACCACCCTGCTCTCCATGGCAACCGGAGTAACTGCCTACGTGACAATGCTTGGTGTTCGTCGCCAGTTCCACTTGCCAACACAGCGGTTCTTCACCACACTAGCCCCAGCAGTCGGGGTGCCAGCCTTGTTCATCACTTTTGCCTATCGACGGTTGGTCCAGGACTCCGTTCTCAAGGGCTACAATCTGTGTCCAATCTGTTACGAGATAAGAGGCGCCTTGTTGCAGGTAATTGTTTGTTGTTTGCCGTAATAGAACGCAAACGAAACTGGAGTCAACGTGTGGATTGTCTGTATTTCGTTTAATATTACTTTAAAACTTTAATTGGAATAATTATGAATTAAGGAAGAACAATTTTCGTAATTTTTAACGAAATTTAATGTAACAAGTTATCTGTCGCTTTATTAATTGTGTTATCAAAAAGATATTTAAAGATGGCAACAACTCAGAACCGATTCATGTGTGGTGTCTTCCTGGTTATAGATATCCTTTAATGGTTAAAAATATCAAATAAAAGTTCTTTTCAGAGATAACTAATTCTGTAAGTTTTATTATTAGAAGGGCAACATTACAAAAGGGACGAGATAATATTTAAAATCGTAATAGGCTATTAAATAAAACAGTTTGAATTTGGTACTATCGTTCTCCTTTTTTTGTTTTTATGTATCCATTTTTGACAATAGAACAAGGCAAACTGTAGATTAAGGTTTATATCGGGATTACAGTTAGCCGTTACAACTTATTGAGTAACTAGTTACGTTTTAAGATTGTTTTATATGAATTACTACATAACGCTTGAGAGAACTAAGGTGAAACCCGCTGATTACGATACCATGGGAACCTACGTATTCAGCGTTATCCATGCTCACATTATCCATACATCGTATAAAAGAAGCATAGTAATTTAACAACAACTCATTTTAAAGCTAGCATGATATTTTTTCGGGGTAGGCTGGTGTTCAACTTTCCTCCTCAATTATCTTATTAATTTTCTTCAAATATCATTTAAACACCTTTCTTTATAATTAAGCAAGTTACACATTTCCTGTCCCTTATCATGGTTGAAGAACGTGATTAGCAACCTCTTATATTTATAATAGATGCAAGGTTTCCACTTAAAAGTTCCCAGAAATAATTGATTATGTAAAACTCTTCCCTCTAATCTGTTGTCAAGGGCACTCTTGGTGTGGTCACTCCCCTGGTACTATCCATTCTCGTCTGCATGCCCGTCGCCCGGCTGGAGAAAACTTATCCGGTCCCGAGCCCTACTGACTGGCGTGGTATACTCAATGTCACCCGACTAACAATCCGTTCCTCCCGGGTCTCCCTCTCTGTGATGACCATCTGCTCGTTGTTGTTGGGCGGTTGGATGGCCAACAAATGCATTGACACAGTTCATTATATGCAAGCTAGAGATGAGAATATCATTGACTATGTTCATAAAGAGGGTTATACAAAGGAAGTGTTGGGCATTAAATAGTGTTGTACTGTTATAGGAAGTCCATACATTAACGTATGAACATACTAGTGTATTATATACATTATGCTTGCCAGTGCTAAATGTACAAATTGTGAAGAATTTTTTTTTTTAATTACTGTAAATTGATGTATTATTTTGAAATGAATCAATTTAAAGTCATGAAATGTATTAAAGTGTTAGTTTTCACACTAGAATTAATCATGTTATTGTTAGATCTAGATTCCTTGTTAGATATAGTAATTTAATCAATTAAAAAAATTACTACATTTATTCTGTTTTTTTGTTGTTGTTTTTATTCATTTTTTATTTCTCCAAGTAATACAGTATAATTGTTCGGCAGGTGTTTTCAAATATTTCATTAAATAATATAGAGTACTTTGGGTAACTATTGTTAGTTTCCGACCAAGTTCAGCAAAGTTTCATATTTGTTTAAAATATTAGAAATGTAAAATTTGATTAAAATATTTTCGAATTACTTAATTCCGCCTTACTAACCAAAGATTAATTATTCATATTAAATTTTTTTAAATAGCTGGTAATTCGAAGTCTGTCGGACATACAAGTACGGTGAATTCGCCTATATTGCATTCAATATAGACGAACCTGTATATTTTTAAATTTCTTACTTTAATAAAATAGGTTATAAAATGATACCATGGTATTGTTGATTAAAACGATAAGATAACTAATTATATGTAAAAAATTAACGTAAACAGGAAGATATAACAATATTGAAAGATGTCTACTGTAAATTCCCCTGAATTCTACATTACTTCGTGAAAATTGAAAAACCATATTTTACAAAAAATTCACGTATTAAAATTTAGTAAATGAATTTATTAATAAGAGTTTTCTGAAATTATGATATCCGCACAATGCATAATCTATGTTTCGAAAGTTACTAAATATAAAATTAGATACTAAATATAAAATTTTATTTTTAACAATAATGTTCAAATTAAAAATAATTGATGGTATCAAATACTTTTCATTGAATATTTCTAAATTAATTATATATACATAAATAAATAATTATACATAATTAATAATAACAATGAATTATTATATATATATATAGGCCATTGATAATTCAGCTTTTTATGAGATAAAAATATATAACATATATGCGGTAAATTGAATTACACTCTTTTAGACGTGTCGGTTAGCAACTATAAAATATCCGGGAAGATATTAATATTGATAAATGAAATATTGAAATATTGGTAAATGAAATTGATAGATTATCCCTCAAATAGATTATAAAAATACAACTAGTTTTGAAGTTTATTTATCAGTAAGTACTGAATAATAGCTGATTATTTATTTTTAAGTGGTAAATTTGTAATATTAAATGATCAATGAACACTGTTTAGGATTATCTATAGATCTAATTAGTCGACTAAATTATAAATGTGGCTATTTAGTTAAAATTATTAGTGAAATATATATGAATATGTACATATTTTTTTTAGGCAATGACATATAGTAAGGTTGATATTTTTGTGATATTGTATATAATCACTATAAATCATTACATATAATGAATTTAATTAGTGTAATCTAAAGTATTTGTTTTTAATTAATTGTTGACTTATTTTACATTATTTATATTTAATATGTAATGGTTAAATCTTTGCTATGGTCTAGATGATTCTATAGAAAATTAAATTAATGATCTGATTATTCATTTTCAAAGTAAAAGAGTGACTATGCAGCTTTTAAATTTTAAATGGAACCTAATTAGTTAATGGTACCTATAGTTATAAAAGTAAGTATGTTACATCTCATTATCCAAAAATGTAATTTGTTAAAAATTAGCTGTTTTTTTTCAGATTTTTATTATAAATTTTTTATTTATTAAAATATATGGTTTAATTTTTAAATTGAATTAATTAACATTTACAAAATTAATAAATTTTATTATTACCTGCTAATATAAATCAATGAATATTAAGCATTTATATATATTTTTACTTCTTTAAACTTTTAATATTGAATTATTTGCTATATATTCAATATAATATAGAAAACCAATACAGTAAGTATTATTGAGCAACATAACCATAATATTTTTCAACAATAGCTATGAAATTAAAGTATATTATGAAGTGTCTATATGTGCACCAAGTCTACAAAATTATTACTATAATATGCCAGCCATCATACCACATCTTTTTCTCTCTAAATTTTTTTAGTATTTTTCTATATATTATTTATATGCATGTATATTATATGAATATCTATATCACAGCATTCCCAAAAGAGCTTTAAATGATAAAAAATTCACCAGACTAATACTTTGCATTTTTATGTAGTATAGACTGAGATTTGAAAAACACTAATGAGCAAAATCTCATTCAATTGAATATTTTTGATATAAGTTCAAAAATACATAACAAAGTATTAATAATTTATAATGGTATGGGAAAAATTTAGACAATATGAATAATTCTATATATTTTCTTTTAGTTTTGTCTAAAATTTTGTAGCAGCTATAAGCAAGGAAGTATATTTCTAATTAATTTGAATTTGCAAAACATTCAAATTTGAACTTTTATGAAAAATTCAACTTGTTTTAAAATATTTCATAATTGGATGAAAAAGCAAATTCAGATTATGATGAAATAATTTTGAGGTAAATTAGACAATGAAAGCAATAATGAGACTTATGGATAGGTAATGCCCCTATTTGTAATACATTTATATGCTTTGAAATGCTTTGTTTGCAAGTTATTGAGATAGTGAGAATTTTTCTGATGTGTTTTTGAAATCCTCAGAGTCTATACTACACAAATAGGCTTTTTTTCTACAAAAAAGTATCAGTCTGTTGAATTTCTCACCATTTAAAGATCCTTTGGGAACACTGTGATATATGATATATTAATCAGTTTATGAAGACCACATTATATTCAATTGATATCTAAGAGTATATTTACTACATTGATATCATTCTTTATAAGCTTTCCTTAAATACAAAACTTATCTTTCATAATTTACAGATGTTGATAAGTCACACCCACTTCAGGGAGGGTCCAGTGTCAAAATGTGTATTTTATGAGTTAGTAGAAAAATGGGTCAAAATCAGATTTTTACACAAAAAAACTATGTTCTATAGAAAAATTGAATAAAAAAACATTTTATAAAATTTAAAATATGTAACAAAATCATAAATTGAATACAATTTTGTTAGCCTGATGCTCTATAATTTTATCAATATTTTTCATTTGATATTATATCATTAATGTTAATTTTTAATGAAATCTTAATTTTAATGATGTGCCATGTTTTTACTTTACATAGATTTTATTTTTAGTTAAACAATATGCTTGACAAAAACCAATAATTCAGTAATGTCATATGAAAAAAAATCTATGTGTTACTTTTATTACAAAATGATGGACCATCTGTGGTTGGATTATTTGCATAAGATCAGAGCCACTTTGATGTGAATTTGAGCATCCTTGAGGACCATATTGTGCTGACTAGGAATAACCAGGTTTTTTTGTTAAGGCAGGAATGTCCTGGAATTATTTATATAATAATGATTTTTAGCTAATTAATAATCAATAAATTTAGAGTGCTACATGCTATTTTATAGTCTACACTTGCTGCAAAGCCATGACCATTCATATTGATTTGATTTCTGTTAATCTGTATGACTATAATTTTGAGTCTTTTCATAAAATTGTCAGTAATTCTGAAATTAGATACAGATATTATGGACAAAAAATTGAATCTGTCAGATTTTTCAAGTTATGGCAAAGGGGGGACCATCCCTGCACTTTTAAACATAAATATTTCATTTGCAAATGCTGCAACTTTTGTTGTGAACAGCATTCCAGTGAATAAGCTAAGGAGAATTTGGTTCATACAGAATGGTGCAACTCCTCATTTTGCAGTTGCTGTCTGACAGTTTTCAGAGGTCATATTTTAAGGCAGGTGGATTGGAAGAAATGGACCTGTAGAATGGCCAGCATGCTCCCCAGATCTAGACCCTTTGGATTTCAGCATATGGGGATATTTGTAGAACAGGGTCTACAGGACACCTCCATGAAAGTATTCATCAATGTTTAAGTATTTCACTGGGTATGTGATAAAATATACAGAAAAATGTATCCAATCACATTACTTTATGTATTGAGAAACATCAAACAATACTGACTTCATTCTTGAGTGCTTCTTTTAAAATTTTATGATTTAAAAAAAAATATCTTGGTCAGATAAATTAGTTTTAATACAGTAATGATATATAACAAGATAGACATTCATTCTTTACAGATAATAGTATAAAAGTCTGCTCTAGTTAATTTTTTTAAAGGATCTATACAATTATTCAATTAAATCAATTATTTTGTAATATGAGATTGCCCACAATAATAATTATATAAATTTCTCAATTATCATTAATTAATTAGTTGCCTAAATTAATGTTTATTTACCATTTTTGTAAATTGTTTTTCCTATGTAAATAAAAATGGATATATCAATGTTTAGTTATGATTAGATATTTTTCTTTCTTATTTAAATTGAATAGTATAACTGTATTACATTTTATGTAAATTTGCAACAACCATCTCATACGAAAAAACACCAAAAAATATTTCACATTTTCTAGTTTGTACTTGATTCAATAGAATGTTTTGTAATTCATTAGTATTTAACAAACTAATTTATAAAACGACCAACAAATACAATTCATCAATAATTAGATTTTTTTGGTAATTTTTACATTATATCAGATTTAATACTTTTGACACTTTTATTTATTACATGAAAAAATTCCCTTACAAATGCAGTTGAATTCAGTGAAATATTATAATCTTAATTATTTAAATCCTACTGTTTTAAATGTATCTAATTTTTAAATAAGTTTATTTGTTTACTTTAATATTTCTGATTTATAAATTCTAGTGTTTGATCTACAATTTTTGTATTCTACCACATAACTTATGTATTATAAA
>JAUZNC010026194.1:0-18296 GCA_034780395.1 Vannuccia rotundouncinata | reverse complement strand
AGTTGTTTCTGTGGTGTCAATAAACAGTTGTTTCTGTGATGACAACTAGTGGTTTAATTTTTTGTTACTAAATATAGAATAATTAATTATTTTTTATTCTCTTATAGGAATATTTCGAACAATGAGGATTTTAATGTCGAGGTGAAGTTATGTATTCAGTTCCTAGCTGCTTCGCTTCTCCATAGAGCTTCCAAGGTTTTAAAAAATTTTTCTCTTACAACTAAAATGTCTTTCTTTATTCTATCGTGAATTAATTTTAGGTTGATATTGTACGTTTAATATCGGAAAAAGTGATTCCTGCCTTTGTTAATCACATTGAGCTTTGCAATCAATTTCAAATTACAGGTAAACATTTTTGAACAAGATAGTATAGCTTAACTTCATTTATAATGTTCAATTGTTTCTCTTCAGACACCAGTGGAGCAGCCCCTTCAAAGGACGAACAGGTCCTTCGACAATTGGATCGTCATCTTCACATTGCAATGTCCAACAGACAAACAGAAATATCTTATCTGCGCTCTTTGGTGGCCACAATTTTGCCTCCTTCTTTGCATCATAATGGTTCTCATTCAAGGTTAAATATTGCTTCTTTTGGTTTGATCTATTTGTTTCGCACATTTTTTACAGTATTAAATATTTCAGCTGCGTGTTTACCTTCCTCAATGAACTCCTGACCTCGGTTGTTCTTTTGCCCTCTCTCGATATTCTAGCTAATCCGGTAAACACCACACGACAATTTCTCTAATCCAATTGTTAACTAACTCCATTATTCTTTTTCAGGACACTGTCAACAGAATTTTAATCCTTTGTTTAACAACAAGCAAGGTGAAAAACATTGCTAGATATTTTTTATATTTAAATTCATTTCTAATTTGTTTTTATAAATTTCTAAAAAATATATTTTAGTCAATAATTACCATACTCACTTGTCTGTAGCTCTTCTTTTGTCTTACCTTAGGTCCCTCTCCCGACAGAACCGACATCTCCTAAGGTTCCCATTCTTAATCGTTACTATCTAACTTGGAAGGACTGGAAGCAGAAAAAGGTTGTACACACTTTTCTTATAACAATGTGTCATATTAGTATAATAGATTATTATTTATTTCATTCATAAACACAGTATTCTTTATTGCACACCTGTTTTATTGATGCAGCCTGTTCCGGAGAAGATTATCGAACACTTTCTGGAGAATCAGCTAGAGTTCTATCCTTTTCTGCAATACATGAAGGCCATTAATGCTGTTGGGCCAATTAACTTCCTCACTCTACTTAGTAAGTCTACTGAGTCATGAGTGCTAGATATAGAGATGAAATCATAGAGATATAACTGTACATGATATAGAAAGGACATTAAAGGTATTGATTTTAGGTTATAAACAGATTTTTGCAAATGTTTTATTGAACATTCTTTCATGTGATATGGTCGTGTCCAATCAATTTCCCGTCAGATGAAGTGAATTTAGTCCTCCTACAACCCAGCATACCAGTGGAACAGAATAAAAAATTACATGAAGACCTACAACAAGTATTGAAACTTTTAGAGAATGAGTCTGACCTTGCCTCTATCGATCTTCATGAAGACTTCAGTCGCACTGTTCAATCAGCTATTGATGGATCTGGTTTAGGAGTGGAAGGACTTCGGACATCTTTGCAGTGGTTTGGGTGAGCTGTTTGTGGTCAAACACATTTTGTCAGTATGTAGTCTTTCTTGTGGCTCGCATTTAACGATTGATCCTTCCACAGAGCTTTCGACAAAACATGCAAAATGATTGAGGACAATTATCTTGCTGACTATCTAGAAAGTGAAGAATATTTGGCGACGTTGTATGGGGATAGAGACCCCTCTCCTTCTGCCGGACCAATTTCAAGGTAAAAGACACAAAGGATACCCTTAGTAATTGTAATGTATTGATTATAACTTAATATGTTTGATAAAAAGTATATTTATAAGAGAAAGTATTAATTATGGAATATTTAATTGTACAGTTCAAAATGTGACCTTTAACCTGTGATATCAAGAATTTATGTAATATATAATTAATAATTAAATAGAATCACTACAAAGAAAATAAGGGGTAGCGTTTCTGCTAATAAAAATGAAAATAAGACATTGTTGATAATAATGATGAAGAAGGTACGTCATTACAAATGTCTTACTCTAATATGTGAGTTGTTGTTTATTTGAAACATGCAGCGATGAATGGGAGGATTTAAGTGGCGCTGAAGAGGAGAATGATGACGGCATCAGTGGTGCCGAAGACATGAGGTTTGACAGCTTGTTTGGTTCTGGGATATCGTTCTATCCGCTTGTAGTCCTGTATTGATGTTGTTATTATGTTTAATTTAGCTTACTAAAATTTTGGTATTTGGAACGGTATTACTGTTTAGTCTTCTTCAAGATATTTAGTTTCTAGCTTATTTGTAAATAGTTACATAACACTCTTTTATGTTTTGCATGTTTTGATTATCGCAGCACCATATTAATCAAAGCATACTTTTGTAACATTATTTGTAACTCCAAGGAAGCATGTTTAATCAAGTAGGTATTGTTCTATTTGTCTGGAAGTTTTACTGTAATCCTCTGCTGCATGTATACATTTTATTTGTTATCATGATTGAGTTATCTCTTCTGCATATATAATTTATTTTATGCTTCTATTTTTCTCTAGCGGTAAAAAAGAAGTTGGAATGACGAAGAAAATCTGGAAACCTTTTACAAACACTTCGGGTGTGTGTTTAAATTTTTTTATTCAATATTCTTTTGAATTGTTTATGATATTATTTATTGTATGTGCGACAACATAAGTGTGTCATAACATGATTAAGTGTGTCATATAGTTTTAGACGGTCATGTTGTGGATGATTTAGTGACAGGAGAAGACGCCCTTTTTATTGACTCATCAGGAGGTGATTGTCCACCTGATCTGTCAGCATGGACGGTTACTATCCCCTCCATAGCGCAGCCATCTTTAGACAGAAAACGGATTGGTCAACTTTACTTCGTTGTCCAGATTTCTCGTCTTGATGAGGACCGCCTGTTTAGGGTAGACAGGTAATTGTCATTGAAATCTCTGCTATGTCAGTATATTTGTGGAAACTTTTCTTGCCGGTTTAGGAAGTACATCGAATTCTATGTTCTGGAACAAAAATTGAACGAATTTCACGGCGAAATGGGGTTTCAACTTCCTCCTAAGAAGCTCTCCGCAGCTAAAAATATCGAACATTTGGACTCTCTGAGAACAAAGTTTGCTGAATATTTGACGGTATGGGTTTAAGTTTACAATACATTTAAGTTTTGAGAAAAATATATATATTATATGAATATATATTCCATTTTTTTATTTTAGAACTTGTTGGCACAACCATTCCTGAAAAATAGTGAATTACTTCTAAAGTTTCTTACCTCAAGAAATGAATTTAACAGCAGCATTCTGCCTGACATCAATATCAGCCGATTCGTAATTAAGATGAAGTTCGGAAAAGAGGTTTGATTCTGTCATAATTCTAACATAAATCTGATGATTCTATCATAATTATATCATAACTCTGATGATTCTATCATAATTATATCATAACTCTGATGATTCTATCATAAGTATATCATAACTCTGATGATTCTATCATAACGCTGATGGTTCTTTCATAACTCAGATGATTCTATCATAATTGTATGATAACTCTAATGATTATATTATAACTTTGATGATTCTATCAAAACTCTGATAATTCTATCATAACGCTGATGATTCTATCATAATTTAATTATAACTCTGGTAGTAATTCTAGTAGTAGTTTAGGAGGAGATCTGGATCAGACAAAGGATCATTTGTTCGAACAAAGACCCCTCCCCCTCTGCGTACCCTTGTTAGTTAAATTTAATCCAATTAGAAATATCATGTTGCACCCTTGTATCTTAAATTTTCAACCAATCAGATTGAAGTAACCAAAATTTATGCTATATAAGGAGGTGTGTGAGTTGTTGATTTCATTCTCATTTTTTACGAGCTCTCTGACGGTTGTCTCGGTCGGTCTACTACTTCCTCTACTACAATGGCTTCTTCTTCAGATTATATTATCGAGTCGACGTTCCAGCCAATAATCCCGCTCATCAAGGTGGGTCCTCACCATTGTGTCCAGTCTCAGAAGAAATCTCTCAACTTCATCGACGTAAAATCCTCTACGGGCTCAACTCTCCTATTCATGAGCCTCATCTTCACTAATCCTCGGGGTCCTGTCAGTGATAAAGTGCTCGGCTATACCTTCGAAACGCGGGGTGCCATGCGCCTCCTGAAATGTGGGTCCTGCACACGGCAAACGTGAATTGCGAGCTCCTGAAGCCGAGGCTTCAGCTCCACCGTTTTGTTGCGGATATCGTCCGCATTCCATTACAGTAGCTTGAGTGACCCTCTCGAATGGAAGGCCGCCGTTTTTCCCGACACAGTGGCCGTCTGATGGCTTGCATAAACAGAATTAGGACCTCCAGCTTCCTCCTATACAGAGAGGCGGAGGACTTCTGGACCGTTGCCCCGCAACGGTAACAGGAGATGGGGGTAGTCGTGGGTCGCAGAGCCTTCAGGCAAAGGAAGACATCCGCTGTAGAAAAGCGGCTATGAGGGCTGGTGCCCCCTTTTTTTTATTCTTTCTTTTCTGCAGACCCCATTCCTCCCGTCAGACCAACCAATTGTTGTGGGTCTGACGGAGATACTTAAGAACGATGCGTTAGTTTTTTAGGTCTTTTACATCTGCCCTCATGTCAAGTCTCCCCCTCACCCCCTCCAAAGCTGCGCATCCGAGCCCGTGGTCCTTTACCACCTCCCCGTCACACATGTCACACTCACTCACACTAAGCCCCTCAACCCTTCGCACATATTAGGCATCCTTAGAGCAGTGCCCGCTTCTGAGTTGAGCCAGAACTACCTCCTAACGCCTGCTCTTGCTCTCCCTGACTATCTTTCCGTCCTCGTAAATTCTTCTCTCCCTATCTTTCCACTCCGGCTTATATTTCACCCTAACCCATCTTTTCGCCACATTGAACTCCACTGCTACCTCTTCCTGATCCAAATTCATTGCTTTATTCGCCACTCTGTCTGCTTCCTCGTTTCCTGCGATGTCAACGTGACCTGGGACCCACTGCAACCTGACCGACTTCCTATCTGCTAGCCTCTTCACTTCTTTCTCTAATCTTTTATTAGTGCTGACTTTCTCTTGCGCCAATTCAACTGCCTTCTCTAACGCAACCAGTTCGACTTGATAGATGCTGCCGATCCATCCTGCTCTGGCCATCCTGTTCTCCCACTCACCTTCGGTATTTTTTATCACACCTCCTGCACTGGCTCTTCCAAAACCTCCTCCGCTGAACCATCCCTGTAGATTACTTGACATTCTTCTTCGATTCTTCCTTTAAACCTGCTCCAAGCTTCTTTCACTTTCTTTAATCCGTCCTTCTTCGTGCACCCTTCTAGCTGGATGTCCACTTTGGTTTCCCGATCCCTTACCAGGGCTCTCTTCTGATCCAGCTCTTTTGTCGTCTGCCTATTCTGTCTCTGTCGCATTCTTCACTAGCCTGAACCCGCCATCCCTTGTTCGCTTTCAGCCTTTTCCAGCCCACCTCTTCTGTCATCTTTCAAAGGGGGTCGTCTCTTCTTCCTCTTTTCACCTTTTCGAAAAAACAGGTCTTTTCTTTTGGCCTCTATTCTGATTGGTTCCACCTGTGCTTCAGTATACACAGCTACACTAGGGGCTGATTTACAAAGTCCCGTGACAGATTTCGAGTTTTCCAAGTTCGTTTTGCTAAGCCAAAGCATCCAAGCGTAGCAGGCGTCCCAGAAAACCGATTCAATCATGGCCTTATAAACTTTACTCATGTGTGTTTTTTCTCATCCCGTCTTTGCCTGCGATGGCCTTCAGGATCCTTTCCTTTCTCCAGAACTTTCTTCATTTGGCCCTCGAAACACAACTGGTCGTCGATCACCACCCGAGGAACTTCACTTCTCTCTTCTTGCCAATCTCCTTTCCTGCTACGCTCAGTATCGCATCGAAGCCCTTTTCTTTCCTGTCCCTAGTGAATATCGCGTATTCTGATTTGTTCAGATTGAGACCTATATTTTTTCAGCTTATCTATCTATTTTCTCTAGCGCTCTCTGAACTTTCTCTCTTCTTTCCTCTAGTGTGTTTGTCGTACTCCATAGGGCTAGGTCGTCAGCGAATCCACTGTATTCAACTCCTTCTTCCTGGAAGCCTTGTCACTCATTAACATACTGGAGGTGAGGTGACTGCCTCTTTGAGGTACACCTTCTTGCAGCTCCACCCTGTCACTGGCCCATATATTCTCCAAGAAACTGGCAATTCAACGAACAAACGGTCCAAGCATCCATTCGTCCATGAGCCTCTCCAAAAGGTGAACACGAACAACTTTGTTAAAAACCTTGGAGCAGTCTAGCGTTACGGCGATTGTCTTTTATGCAGTTTCTGTTCCTAGACATCTTGCACTGCTTGAACTAATCAAGGATCTTCTCTTCTGTACTTCTTCCCGCTTGTAAACCTGCTTGGCAAGGGTTGATGACGTTACCCTTCTCCAACCAGAACAGGAGCTTTTCACAGATCATCCTTTCCACAACCCACTCTTCAACTTTCTTTGAAAATTTCTAGCCATTCTCTTTTCCGATTCTCAGACAGCCTCTTCATAAACTCTGGCTCCACTTTATCCCAACCTCCTTTCTTCGTACCGTCCATCTTATCCATTGCTCTGTCTAGTTCAACCATCTCGAAATCTCTTGAACGCGTCTTCTTCGCTCCTGTATTCTGTGGTTCTTCTCGCATTGATTTTCCTGTTCCTTCTGTCTTCTTTGTTTAGCTTGACTTTACTGATCTCAGCATATTGGTCCATAAAGACACTGGCTTTTGCAAACCGGTCCTGGCCTCTCTGCCGTTTACCTCCACGATTTTGTTGCCTACTTCTACTTTCTAGACTAGGCACTTAATGATTTTCGAGACTTTCTTTGAGTCAGTGTCATCATTGAGATCTTCAACGAAACGTCTCCAAAAGTGTTTCTTCTCGTTGATCTTCTTATTCAATTCTTCTTTCTTTTCTTCCCATCCGTCAAGGTCATTTCTTCTCCTGGCTCGATCTCTTTTAATTCCTAATTCGGTGAGCTCGTTGTCCCAGAAAGGCCTGTTATCCTTTCTCGCTGTTTTGGCTTCCACCATCCTCTACTGTAAATCAAGCACTTTGTCTCTAAGGGACACTATGTTGTTGTTTCCTTCACTGTTCTCCATAATTCTTTAGTATTTGACACAGTCAGCTTTTCTCCAGGCCCATGAAAGCTGCTTATTCTTTTCCTTGCTGGCTCTTTTGCATTCATATTCTATGAGGATAAGATAGTGGTCGGATCCTAGGGTTCTCAACATCTCCCTATGGTCTGTAGACATTGGTAATCACTCAAACCTTCTGTCCACTTGCCTCCCCAGACTTCCACCTTTCTTGACCAGAGTCAAGACACCGCAACCCTTCATCTCACCAGCAATCACAGCTCTACGATCTTTTTTGATCATCGAGGGATCACAGCGTCGGCACGTCCACAGATTCCTCTGCGCGGCTTTTGTTGCACCGCTGCACCTCTCTTTTTTGTGGAAGACTATTTTGCACCTGGTGCAGGTCATTTAAATCGGATAGAATAGCAAGGCGGACCCGGTTGAGTTCAACATCTCGAGCCTGTAGTAAAAGATACCGGAGATCTTAGGCTAGATTCACGCCCCGTCGTCTTCCGACTCGTCTTCAGAGACCCCAATATCTGTCCGGGCCGCTGGTCCGTGGCTGGTCCGTCGTCCAGTAAAGAGCCCTTTGAGAAGACGTTGTTCATGGGCCGGGGCGATGCAGGCCTAAATAAGGGAAGCTTGGAACCAGCTATCAAATTCTTCTCCGGTGGAGTGAATTGAACACTTTTTTTAAATGAAATAAATTTTCCAAGTATTTTAAACTATTTCAAATCCTTGAGCCCTGACATGATGAATACGAATTTTAATGACTTTAAATAAATATATACTGCCCATATGTATTGTAATTAAAAATTTTAACAGTAGCAATTCTTGTAATGCAATCCTTCACAGTCGTTTTGTGCAAAAATCCTGTCAACTAATATGGAACAACAGTAATCTGACAAGTCTCATTGAGTTTACTGATCATTAGCTGACATTTTACTCAACAGATATTCGTCTCAATGGTACACGCTCTTGCGTCCGCCCTCAATGGAGTACATTTCCACATCCACAGGCTCATTTCATGCAAGGCGACATCATATATTAATAAAATTAAGATATATAACTTTTCATTGCTATATCGTGTCTCATTAGTCAATTAGTTAAACATTATAAAATTATGTGCAATATATTCTTTTAAATATATCTAAAAATAGTTATAATAGATTTAGATTCAGTAATTATTTAAATGTTTAGTAATAGTAATTAAAACAATAATTAAATACAGCTTTTACTCTGCATAAATATGATGATATACAGGAAAATAGGGATCACAACGGTATATCACACCAAAGATTGGAGCAAGCAAAACAGAAGAATAACAGAGACACTCAAGGAGACGACCGTCGGGAAGAGCAGAAATATGGAATGCATTTTCAAACCTACAAACTTTCCTATATACAATGTAACTCGATAATAATTGGATAATAATTAACTATAGCAGGGTGCCAGTTAGAACGGGTGGGTGCGCGATAACTCATTTGTCATAGATATACCCATATCATACTACTTCTATCATAACTGTATCAACACCGTATCATAATTCTATCAGAACTGTATCAATACTCTATAATAACTCTATTTTAACTCTTTCATAACTCTATCAGCACTCTACCATAATTCTATCAACTCTCTTTTTCTCTCTTTAGCGTGGACAATATCTTGAACCATTTATGACGTCTTTCCACACTTCATGTGAAGCTTCTAAGCCAACCCCAATCACAGAGGTCAAAGAATCCTCCAAAATGACCTCGAATAATTTCCCACGTTCATTCCTGGAAACACGACTTCATACACGACTCTATTGGAACAATGCAGGTCGTTCCTTACCCCAATCCTCTTTGCTGGAGTCCCTCATACCATGCACCTTTGTCACTCGATCTGTTGAAGGATTCTACGACCTGTTAGATCTTCTCATCACAAGAATCTATTCAGGGCGTATTATAACCTGGTTATTAAGTCTAATGAGAACGTTGCGTCCACTTATACAAACAAGGGTGGATAACTGGATTGCTCGACAATTGAAAGATGTTATCAGCACTCTTCTACATGAAGCCAAACTTGTTCCAGTTATTGGGCTTCTAAAAGGTTTTAGGGACAAATATGGTAACTGATTAAGCTGATTATATTACAATATATAAATTTTTTTTTTCAGATCTTCTTTTCAACCCTTTGTCGTTATCCAGGTTAGATGATTTAATTAATGCTATTCTTTTTATGAACGTTTTAATGTATTTTATTTTCTATTTTGATTAAAGAATTGAGGAAGAGCGAGATAGACGAAAGGCTATGGCTCAACAAGCAGTTCATTCAGCATTTCCAGGTGAATTTTATATAAATAATTCCAGCAATTTGAACTTTATATATATGTTTTTTAAAAAGTTCTTGACATTGTATATATTTATCGTTTTTATTACTGCAATTCATAAATGTTTAAAATTAGATATTGTTATAAAATTATTTATACTACTTTTAATATATAAGTAGTAATTGCTTAATTAACGCTTTATTATTTATAGCATTTCTTCGTCACCTAATGAGCAGTTCTGAGGACAAATTCGACACCAATATTGCACAATTATTTGACATTCTTCAACATGCTAAATGGAATAAGCAGCTTTCCTATGTACTACTTGACATCCTCATTGATGAACTCTATCCAGAACTAGCACTCTCAGAACGGCCTGAAAATCACAATTCTCAAACTGTTTCGTTCTACTAAAGTTGAAACTGGATCTGTTGCCAAGTCTGCTAGAGTCCAAATTGATTATTATTTGAAAGTGGATTTTTAAGATTTTGAGTGTTGTATGTATGCATAATATCTTTTCAGTATTATAATTTATATTTATTTCAAAGGATTCCGCCCCTATTTAATTATGATATAATTTTCCTCTCTTTATTTCTCTGTTTCAACATATTTCGTATTGTTATTTTGACAGGAGAAATGTTGTTCTGGTTTTGATGTCATTGGTTAAAATAAATTGTTTAGAAATGTGTTCCCCAGATTACAAATTTATTCGGTACCTATTTTCTGATTGAATATTGATTTCTTTATTTGTATTTTTCTAATTAATTCACAACTATAATAACACTTTCATAGTTTTAATGAAATGTTTGTCATATATTATTGCTTTGGTGTACTTGTCTACCAATATTTAATCTATTTTTCTGATTATGTTACGCTATTATATGTTAGTATTTGTTTGTTTCTTATCTCCTGAAAATATAATAATATTATATATAACATATCAACCGAACATATTTGAGTTGATGTTGTCTGTTTTGATGGTAGCCTGCAATTAGCACATCTCCCAAATATCATTCCCATTTGAATGGTTGCACATTAATGAAATACATACAAGCGCGCAAGCCTATAATTATGATTACGTAGCCACTATTCGTCTAGGCATATAATTACGTTTAACAATAATTTATTGATTGATTGCAAAACATTGAACAGTGAATCCCGATTATTACGAATTCCTGGGAATGGACTCTTTATACGTTATAAGCGTATGTATTAAGTGTTATGCATATGTTCGTATTACAAAGATACCTAAGTACATAGTATAAAGAAGCAGATACACAATCAGTATCATAATATTTAGTCAAAATTAATTTAACCGAACAACAAAGAATCGTGTTTGTAGAACGCGGAGTTTGTGTTTGGCATATGTGAACATATTGGACCAACAAAACCTACTTAATAATTAACCTACAACTTAAATGGGTTAAAAACTTAAAATAAAACGGGTACAGAGTGAAAAGTCGTAAAATTAAGATCGTATTTCTTTCATTGTGAATTAAAAAGTCGTACTTAAATAATCCTATTTTAAAAATCGTACCTAGTTAAAGAGTCGTAAAAATTTAAAAGTATTGAAATAATATACGAGTGAACAATCTGAAATATCAATTTATTTACGACTTTTTCATATAAAACTAAATAATTTACACCATGGATCTATAATTGATGGGGTGATCTATGAATAATTGACTAGACGTGTGATCAAAAAAGGTAAACCAAGGACGAGTGTTATACTACTGAATTAATTATTGGATTGATATTGTTACTACGATTCTGAGCAACAGTCATCGATTATTTGGAATTAATTCTTAGCTAGCTTTGATTCAATATTTAGTCTATAGCTATGCTAAGTTTATCAAGATACTAGGTGATTTACACTGTTCCTTTGACTATTTGGTTTACTTGATTTAATTACTGTCATAAAATATTGATAAACAATTAATAATATAACATATTGTATATACAACATGTTTTTAACTTCAAAGTATGCATCACTGTGTTTTTCTTGTTTTATCGCTGGCACTCACATTACAGTTTGTATTAGCCAATCATAAATGTTAGATAAATTAGGATCAATATCTATTTGCTATAACAGCTACAGAAAGTCAACCAACGTTCAGTAAAGCTTTTTTTCATCTGGAAAATTTAGTTAGTACCTATACCACATGTTAATTACCCTAAAGAAAATACTCTACAATCCCTATGGTAAGTTTGTAATATTTAATAAGATATTTATATAAACATATTTTCATTGAGATTTATTTATAATATATCTACATCTATTAATATAGAAATGATAAATAATTAGTGTCCGATTCCTCCTATCTCTCTGTGGTGTATTTTTCGTATTTTGGGAACACAATAATTGGTTTATATACTTACTTAAATTATGTACTTTTAGTTTATTATCCATCATCGATACCCTTAGATGAAATTAATAATAACATACATAGGTATAGTAAATTGTACCTACAAAAAATAGGCAATTCGATCACTACAAATCGCTCAAATTGTAAAGAGTTTTGAAACTTACATATATTTAATTGTGTATACATAAATTGGTCATCCAGAAAGAATCGATGTACAGGTTGTTTCGTTTTTACCAAATGGAAGAAAACATAATTTTAAGCTGTTTTTGCTATCCTAGAAAAATCCACGCAATCTTTTCAAATCCCGAAATCAATCAAGTAGAATGGTGCTCTGGCAATGTCAACATTTTTTTAAACATCATGTATTATAATTCTACCTAAAAACATTTTATAAAAATCATTTGAAAACACCTATGTAGGGAGCAAAAAGCGTATATGGAAAAATATTGAAAATTTTGACATTATTTAGACATTCCACCAGAAAATAACATACAATTAATTAGTAATACCGTATTTAGTTGTTATTTAGTTGTATTTAGCGAGTTCTTAAAAACTATATATTAGTATAGGTTTATAAAATAAGTTTGGCGTTTAGTCTCCCAGCTAGCACCCTCCACCTACAAGGAACGAGGTAACAACATCGACCCCCTATAATTGTAGATAATGGTGTCAAACCTTTCGAAATGGACGTCTGCCGGTGTTTGGAAGGTTGGTTTGAACCCCAAAGACCCAAAAGACCCAAAAGACCCCCTATGTTGGAGCTAGATACAAGGAACGAGGTACTGAATACAATTAGCACAGAATGAAGCGTTATAGAGTCCTGTATATTAAATAAATAGTGACAGACATCCTAAGTGGTTGTTTCCATCCTACTGACGTTCTTAAATGACCCTACCCCTTTGGAGTCAGAAACGAGTAATAGAAGTAGTTAATATTGCAAATGATTATATAGTATCATGAAAAATAAGTGATACATAACACAAAACATAAAAATAAATACAGTTTTATTGAAGTAGTCAAATTACGGACTAATAAAACCAGAAAGGCATAACCATCCCGTTTTCCACTTTCCATCCATAATTTTAAGGATCCATTTCTTCAACTTGCCATGCGGTGTAAGCTTTTCTCCATTTGGAATTTATATATTGTAATCTAAATATTTTCATTTCCAACGTATTTCTACTCGGAGGAAGTAGAGCACAATCGATTTTTTAAAGCATTTAACAAAGGATTCTCCAACTGAGCCCGACCACTCATCTTTTTGAAAATAGTTGTCCTGGCTTCATTGAAATCAAGATCTTCTGACCATACCTTTCACAGACAAAAGCAGATAATGTTTCTAAGTCAGGAGTATGTGTGGAGGAAAGATCCGAGAAAACTTGAACATATGTAGCATTTGTTTCTAAGGAGATCCAGTTTCTTTACGTTGCCTTTTCTGTAAAAGCTGTTGTAAAGTCAGAACCTGTATAGCATGTATTCCCAGTTATAGAGCAAGTGTAATACCTGGCGTCTTTACTTTAAGTTTCTCTGCTAATTCTGACACGTTTATTATTCGTCTATTGTTGCCTGCACCACAGTCCATGTACATATACTCTGTTCGTGTTTTCCTGACTTTCAGTAATGACCAGGAGTATTACAAGTATGTCAGTGTCTGATGACCTTCAAGATTGCAAGAATTACTTATTTGTTTAGTCAATGCTTGGATTGCTTCGTTGTCCTTTCGGATTCTTGAAGGTCGCAGTTGTGAATATCAGCTGATTTAATATTCAGAATTTGATTAAGTTTTGAAATTGCCTTCCCTCGTTGAGTAGAAGTAAGACCCCAATGACGAAATGTTGCCTCGTAATTGTGAAAAGCAACTATTCCCCTTAATGGTGAAGCAGCATCTTTATTTACAGTTTGCTCGAGGTTAAATCGACAGAACAACGGCAATAGTTTTTGGTTGTTTTTCGTATTGAAAAAGCTCCTAGATGCACGATCCTTCGACATTCACAAGTTGCATTGCGTAAATTGTTCAACAAAGTGTTCCAACGTGTGTAATAAAGTCTGTTTAACGAAAAATATATGGCTAGAATAGATTGAAAAACAACAATGTATAAGTAAACATCATTAGTGTGCACAGCTCGTAGTAGTTCTCTGTATTATTCTGTTTATCATATATATATGTATATAGTCCAGAACAAATACCAACTGTAGCATGAAGTGTGTTTTTACCATCCAGCGTTTCAACATTTACATCATAATTATCCCATGCATTAGCAATACCCAAATTAGGCCTGAGTTGCAAACTATAGGGTCTTTCCTTTTTCAAGGTAGCATATGTATATGCAAATTCTGTTTCCAAAGACTTGATTTCGTCATAACTTGTGGTATATCCCAGACGGTTGAGAATGGTTATCGCTGTTTTTGAACCTGTTAATGATGCCCTTCCTAGTCCAAAAGCAGTATGTTTCCAAGGGCGTACGTTACCCTTAGCAGTGTTGAAAATTTGGTATCAAATGGTATCAACAACTTTTCTCTTGGTCTGTGCACTGTGTTATTCTTAAATGCTTCCTGTATACATTGTTTTATAAAATAATTTGAGCGGTTCAAGTAATTACGGAGATGATATTTTCAAAGTATGATAGTGTGTATGACTTTGGTATAGTCATGATGATAGCTCTTAACTTCAATGCCACACAACGAATTTGAAGGTTTAAAGAACAAATGCATCTGGGTTTTCTTGAAGAGTAGACATTGCTTTTTTTTAATAATTTTTCTATATGTTCTATACGTAATCTTGACAAACGCACAATGGTACACACAATCCAAACGGTCCCTATATAAGGGTCGCTAATCCAACGACAAGCACAGCTGCCTGCCAGGAACGAGAGAGTCCGAAGGTAGTCTCGAACCTGATCCTAATAACACCCCCGGTTTTCCAATCCAGCGTTTGAACCACTCGGCCATCCCGTTCTTGATCCAAAGAAAGAGAGGAAGTGGAGATAATATTTCTTCGTCGTTGGTCTATCAACATTAAACATATTTGTTCGGAATACGTTTCTTTGATCTTGTTAGTTAACGAATACAATGTATACAGCTTTTCCATGGCGTCTGGCGAGCCAGCTTCACTTACATATGCAGATGTATATAATTGAAACAGTTTGGGTGCCATAATTGCTTGTTTGCTAGCAATGATTTCTTCTTCAACAAAATCTTTGATGACGTTGAATTTTTCTGCATGAAGAGATCTGGTACTTATGGTTTCTTTGTTTGGACGATTATGTTCAATATTTTTCATGTAACTACGCCGGCATGACTATGGTACTTTACTTCCTTGGAAATAAAATGCCATCCTGTATTGAAAAGAACTAAAATTCGAAAATCTTGTTTTATATAGTTACAGCTTCAAAAATAGATTTGCTACCATCGAAGGTTATACATTCTGACAAAGGCTCCATTTGTCTGTTATGCTTTTTGTTAAATTTATCGCAGTAAATACATATACCAGATAAAATTTCATTTTCGTCAGTTGATACCCCTTTGTTCTTGCTTCTTGTTTGTACTATTGGTGCTTCTGTAATTGAACTGGACGTGGAAGGAGCCAGATCGGAACTTGTACGCTTTACTACGCTTTTAACACTTTGAATGGTAAGCGAAAGTCAGATCAAAATTACACATTTTACTAACATAGGAGGTTCTTTGGGGGTCATTCAAAAACGAATGTCGGATGGATACAACCACTTTTAAATGTCTGTCACTATTTATTTAATACACAGGACTCTATAACGCTTCTTTCTATACTAATTTTATTCAGTCCTTCGTTCCTTGTATCTAGCTCCAACATAAGGTGTACTTTGAGGGTCTCTGCAGGGGTTCAAACCAACCTTCCAAACACTGGCAGACGTCCATTTCGGAAGGTTTGACACCATTGACACCATATAAGGGGTCAATGTTGGTACCTTATTCCTTGTAGGTGGAGGGTGCTAGCGCCCATACTATTTAAGATACTTTTGAGAATTTGATAATCTTTAAATATTCTCAGATATATGGACTTAGTAAATTATCGTTTTTTTCTTTATTGTAGGCAAAACAGTTTTCGTTATTTGTATTAACAAATAAGTGATTTATATAATATTAATGATATGAATCTATATCAGTAACTTGCACAGTTTGGATGTTTATCAAATCAAAATTATTGAGTTATTTTGATTTTCCCTATGTAGACAGAGAGATAGAGTTTACAAGTTAATTTTTAAATTGTATTTATTCTGACAAAGGATTCTGTGCACACAAGGAATTAATTTGCGTCGGTCTGAGTGAGATATCTATAAAGGTATGTTCCTATACACTACGGGTTAGACACCTTCATGAACATTTTAATCTCTTAATTATTGCTAAAGTATCAAAAGTATCACTGTCATCTGGAGTTGTTCTTTATACATCTTAGAAACGGTCTGTTATCACACCTCGTCTGAAAAAAGGACCCGAACAAAGAACAACAATTGAAACTACCGACCTTTGTCTTGCCTGTCTGCATTTCTATTGCACATAGAATCAACATAATTCTCTTCTTTCTCCAAACCAGTCAGCCTACAGAGCAGATCATTCAACAGAAATTGTGCTTTTCTGATTCCACAAAGATCTAGCAGTGGCCATCAACATCGTGTGTGATCCTCCTATATCTCAGTGCAGCCTTCGAAACTGTCGATTATGTCAAACTCGAGTACCTTATTGGTTTTTGTGGAACTGTATTTTACTCGTATCCGACGGGAAGAACCCAATTAAAGGTGGTTATAACTCTACTTTTATGCCTCTAACCTGTGGATGCTCGGTTTTGGGGCCTATTCTATATTTGATGTTGATGACACCATGATGTTTCTTCTTATCTCATCACACAAGCTGTCGCATCAGATATATGCCAATGATACTAATGAACAAGCTGAAGTTAAACCCTGACAAGACAGAAACTTTCGGTGGCGGCACTCACCAACAAATTCATTCTTGAAGCAAACTCCTTAAATGTATGCGGACATTCTGTTATTCCAGCTTCTTCTGTGAGGAATCTGATGTTTTTTCGACTCTGTCCTTTCAAGTGCAAAAAGGACTTTCTGTTTCTTTGCAATCACTATTGCATTCGAACTTTCATTGGTGCTTTTGTTTTCTCTGTGATAGATTGATAGAATCTGATGAGTGACAGGGTGGCTTGGGTTGTCTAACCAGCCCAAGTGGTTTATAGTGAATTGAATTGGAAGATAGCTAGATGAAATATCTGTTGGATGAAAGAAGTTGTGACCTATATAAGCTTCAGTAGGTTGGCAGGTGCACTTTTAAGTATATGGCGCGTTGAAATCTTCGGCCATGATGATTTACCGATTGGTTAGTTTGGAGCAAGTATGAACAAAACCATTTATTAGAAACGTATCCGTTTGTTAGGGTCGATGTTAAGAATTTAGGTTGTTGAAATCTTGTCTTGAAATTGTAATTAACTTTGTCTCATATACGATTTTTGATTAAAATACCTACACTCTAAAATAGTTTTATTATATATTTACAGGCTCACCAAAATGAAAGAATGAGTTTGCTTTTTGTTCAAGAGCAGGAAAGCGGTAATGATATTATCGATTTATTGCTTATTAAAAACTTTTCTAACAAATATTTAAAATAGATTATTTTTTGGATTTTTCTAAATATTAATTGGCAACATATTCAGAAAACTAATTTTGATTAAATCTTTTTATAAAAATTAATTTTGTTGATAACTCTATAATTATTCAGAAACCTGTTGTCCATTTGGTTATAAAGAAACATATTTTATTTATCAATATTAATACTGTACTGGTTTTTTAAACAATACAATCGTGAAAGGTGGATATTAATGATTTAATTGTCTATTATAATATCAATAATAATTAACTCGTACCGGTCGATATCAAAAGGGTAAGTTGACTTAAATAAATTTATATTTCTATACGTCAGAATTATAATCATCGTTTTCTAGATATATATTGATTGGAGTGTTATATGTATATATATTATAATAATTTGCCTGAAAAAAGGATCATAATTAAAATATAGATTGAGATAATAAGGTCATAAATGAAAATACATATCCTATAAACATGTCGGAATATTTTTGAGATAAATCAATGGACAGAAAAACGTAGACAAATTTTGCACTAATTATTTAGCTGCACTATACATTATAAATCTATATTTTTAATGTAATGTTTATGAGTTCTAATCACAGATATTCATTTATGGAAATCGATTGATATATCAATTAGGTATATCAAAAATAATTATCAATTCATATTGCTATATTCATTAGTGACATTGTTATACTATTTGCATTTCTATGAATTTAATATTAAAAAGTAAAAATCAAT
>JAUZNC010026183.1:0-22446 GCA_034780395.1 Vannuccia rotundouncinata | reverse complement strand
CCGATACTAAGTGACAACAATCAGCTAGATTACCAATCTAGTTAAACTTAAACAAAGATAGTATATCTATGGTTTTAATAAATAATTTTAATTCATTCAAATGTGTGTCAATATTTTTAAAGTTTTCTCAGCGACCGGCACAATTTCCTTTTCGTATAAAGTTATCATAACTTTTTGTATTGATTATTTCTTTCAGAACTCATCGAACTCTGACAAGAAAAGAGAAGCGAAAAATGACGGAAATAAGCGAGTACGTCCAGGAACTTGTTAAAACTAAAAAGGTACTTACGTTATTTTATTTTATTTCATTGCTTTTGTTATTTTAATTTTAACATATTCAGAAGAATCTTTCACAATCAATTTTCACTTTTTCACTATTATAAATCTAATTATAAATTATGCTGAATTATTGAAATTTTCGTTTGTTCAAAAAGGTTGATTAAATAAATATGTTCCACTTTGGAGTAGAAGTTATACAATTATTATCAATACAGATACTATACAAAGATTTTTACCCTTTGAACTATTTTTTTTGTTTCCAGCATTCGTTGTATGAAGAATATTTGAAACAGAGCATCAAAGAACATGATTTATGATGAAATTTGGGAAATCAATTAGAAAATTCTGTGCCAATCTTCCTTCAAATGGTTTTACTGATTTTCTTTTAAAATACTCTGCTAATTAACTATCTGTTAATTTCATTCTGGTTCATGTAGTATTCCTCGTCACATATTTATTTACGCATTTTTTATTGTTCACAATCAATTGCTATGAAAAAAATTTTTAAGAAGCATCTTTGAATTATCGATTATACTTTGTTAGTCAGAGGTATTCTATTTTGATGGCTTATTATTTTGATGTTATTTAATAAAGTTTAACAGCATTCTACTTTTTTTACTTATTTTTATCGAATTAGTATAACAACTTGTCGGCCTTTGAATTCGCTTTTGACTAATTCAGTTGTTCAGTTGTAACCTGGATACCGTTTTAGAATCCAGGTTTGTATATCCGTTAATTGTGTTTACAATCAAAATATCGTTAACCTAACGACTGGTGTATCATATGTTGATATGCAATCCGCATAATTATAAAGTTTGAATTTTGTCGAGTAGTAAGTGAACAAATATGTTTATATCTGTTTCATCTTGCCGTCAAGTCGTAGAATTAGTTCAGTTGACTTTTGATATGACCCAGACAAATAAATAGGATCTTTTAATACCGAAAACAGTCATGGATTTTGGAAAATTATTAAAAATTAATTTTATTAATAATAAGCGTGAAAATTTTTATTTGTTAGGTAGTAAAAATGCAAATAATTTAGTTTAGCAAATGTAAAATAAATTTTTTTAATAAAATTGTATTAGTCTTATTTGTAAACCCAGATACTAAAATTTCTTTAATTAGTACATATTATTACTAAAATTCTTTGTCAGCTGATTTTCATTTTTACACTTCATATAATATGTTTGCAAACATGAATTCAATCTATTATATTTTATTTATTAATATATTATTTAAATATATTACTTACAGGCACCGTTAGGTGATCCTAATATAATGTAATTTAATAAAAATGGAATTGTGGTCTTTTATACGAGTTGTATGTTTAATTAATTATTTTTTAATATGCGTTATGTTTTTATTTTAGATATGTATACCCATAAATATCGTAATTTTAAATTAGTATAAAATGAATTAAAATAGTTCCACAAAACTAAGTTATAAGTCGCAAACATGGGACAAGGATATAATTTATAATTAATTAAGAAATTGTACTCTTTGAACTATAATATAATTGTGAGTATACTTTAAAACACGAAATAGATCTGGGAATTGTTTTAGATAACATATTAAGAACTGGTCAGACATTTTTATTACAGAGTAAGTGGAACAAATGGGAATTATTGATTTCATCTATAAGTTTTTAATTTTATAACACTGTCTGATCATTTCTTGTTGTAATTAATATATATATATATGTACAATATAGGAATTCATATAATTATGAATTATAAAATATAAAGATTTTCCACACTGTTCAGTGTGGAACAGCACGCACTGTCGAGAACATCGAATGATATTATATGAAAGATTTAATATAAGTTAATTAAAAAATTTTATATCGGTTTTGATGGGTGGAGGGGAGGGGGCTACGTTTCTGACCAGATTCTCACGATTTGGTCACAATAAAGCGCATAATTCAATAAATTAAATTGAGATTATTATAGTTTACTACATATTCCCAGGTGTTTACTTTAGATTCTAAGATGTTTATAAACTAAAAGTAAACTAAACGAATCTAAATACAATTTATTTAATTATGGATGTTATTGTGACCAATTTCGTGAGAATTAAAGACGCGTGTTCTTCTACTTTTATAATTAACATAGGCAATATCTTACAACAAAAATTTTGGCACGAGGATACTTATTATATATAATTACATTATTTATTGACATAAAATAAGCATACTACTCTATAAGTAGTATATTTAATTAATATTCAATAAATAGTATAGATTGAATTCATGTTTGCAATCATATTATATAAAGTGTAGAAATCCAAATCTGCTGACAAAGAATTTTAAAAATTTTTATGCGAGTTAATAAATAAAAAAAATTGAATTTTAACGCAGCTGACTATTACAATTTTATTTGCAAATAAATCATTTGATAACTAGTTTCTTATTAATTTGTTCAAAACTTAAATAAGTAAATAATTAATTTTTTCTTATTTAAATATAATTTTAAAACGGTTTAAATGAATGTAAAGTGCACGAAGCTAAGTATAAATGATCAAACTATCTGATATAAATAAATAAAATAAATTTTTGAAGTCATGAGAAGTATTTTATAATGTAAATTGTTGCATTATATTCTAACAGTGAAAATCAATGGTAAAAACGTTCAACAGTTATTCATCACTCTGACCAATACAGTAAACTGCTTTCAAGGTACAAAGGTCCTATTCTGTTGGGTGAATACCCTGATCACATCTGTCAAAATAAACGCGCTATATTGTTCTCTTAACTCAAATCTATATAGAGTCAGTAATGAACGTATAAAATAACATATAGATAATAATATTAAAGCAATATACACTTCACAACTAATACAGGACAATTGCTATAGTTAAGATAAAATTAGATTAGGTCAACATTACTGTGTGGAAAAGAAAATAGTGATTTATAGCTTAAGATAGGAATGATTAGAAAGTTCCAATATAGTCAGTTTAAGTTTTATTAAGATACATTTAGTATAGACACCCTTAAAAGAAGTATAACTAAAAGAAAAAATGGTCACAGTAATACTCATAAGAAATACATGTCGTTGGTAATAATCAATAGCTAAGGCTTGGTGCAAACATCATCATTACAAGTAACTTTAGACGCAGCTTCGGCCCCCTTGAGAGCTTCTGAATCCAGTTCCTTAGGATCAATTCCCAGAGCTTTGAGAATATCTTCCAATTTGGCGTGATCGGCTGGGTTGTCTTGCCGATGACCCATTAGAAGGTTTCCACCTTGTAACAGGGTTAAGCATTATGAGATCCTCAAGTTCCATTTATATTAATATGAAATACTCTTTAATTGTACACTCGAGTCTGTGATATTTCTATTGGAGAGCAGATATAAATTTAATCATAAAACTAGAAATCAACTTTCCATACTACTACCTTTCGCGACTACGATAGTTCCACCGGTCTGTAAGCCATCTCCTTTCATATTCCCGTCAATTTTTTCCTAGATAGAACAAGAACATATTACTTTTGTCAATAGCTGGTGGTGTTATATTATTATCTTTGCACTGCTGGCTCACTTTCTTGACTTCAGAAATAGCGTCTCGAGCAGTTTTTTGTACCATCGATGCCATTACGGTGACCAAATTGTACTTCCTGAAGCCAAGGTCAGCGTAACTCTTCTTGTTGGTGTCCAAATACAACTCTTGAAATAAATTAATGAAATATTTTATACCATTCATTTGAAAATAACTCACTTTGAAGTAAACTTTAACGATTTCTTTCTAATAAATGAAATCATAAATTGTTTTATTTGAATCAAAAATGTGTCCAATAATACATTTAAACATGCAAAAGATTTCGACTCACCTCCATCCCAGTACTTGCCGGCCACAAAGTCCTCCAAGCCGAACTCTTCCAACCCGATCCCGATCATGCGCACATTGTGTCGCTCCAGGACGGGTCGTAAGAGGCTCAGCTTGCGGGCATAGAGCCGGCACAAGGATCATCCAAACCGGCGCAGAAAGGTGACCACACAGGCCGACTCCTGAAACACACGATTAAGGTTGACCACGCTTTACAATAGTTTACAAATGTTTTCTAAAAGCAGAATGCCCGAAACTAATAATACTGTTTGTTTATATTTTATCTGATTCTTGCTAAGACTAGATAATGTTCGTTAACCCTCTAAAGCTACATCCACACGGTTCGACTTTTTGGACCATCCACACTATGTTTGTTTACTTCGATTTTTTAAATATTTTTTTTGAGTTTTTTTTAAAAATAATGTTTTAATAATAATAATAAAAGAAATGTTTTAGCACAATATGTGCTCTTTATTTGTATATTAAAAATAAAAAGAAAAGCCAGTGGCGTCATCCAATATTTTCTTTATATTTCACTCTACGTTTAATGATTATAAACAATAAAGAAACATATACATTTCGATATTAAATAGTATATTATTATATTACATTTAAAGTAATAAATAATTTAAATTATTGAAATATATTGAAAATTTCAATAAAAATCGAATGAAAAATAGAACATGTTGAATACATCGAAATCGAAAGTCGAATCGAAGCAAATTATACTCGTGTGGATGGACTTTAGACTACTTTTTCAAAAGGAAATCAAAAGGAAATCGAACCGTGTGAATCCAGCTTAACGACGATTATATCAACACAGAAATCAATTTGTTATTACAATGAACGATGATCAGTTTTATTCCCTAAGTTTCTGCTTTAAAAATTTTGAGTCAAAAGTTATAATAAAATTATTGGATTTATCTATGAATTAGGTAAGTAAGTATAAAAATACAATCCAATACATTTATTGTAAACCGTCTTAAAAAATAAAAGAAGATTGGCTTATTCAAAGATTGATAAAAAATGTGACTTATGTGATCAAAATATAAAAAGAGACAAAACAACTAAATGATTGAAGGAGTATAGTGGTGACAAGACGTGGCCTTCACTTAAGATTTTAGGTCACCCAGATGACAAACGTTATCCTTACATGAAGCACACTTAACTATAACAATGATGCAACTCAGAATATCTCGATCAGATTGAAAAATCAAAGTGTATAACAACGGGTGATTGAAGATTACAAGAAGTCGTTTTAAAACAATGTCTTTAAGTAATTTCATATCGTAAAGGAAACGATTGCTAAATATCGTATCAATTGCTTGTGAGTGTTGGGTTTTGAATAAATAATTTACAAACATTTAACCATGTAATATTTCCTGATATAACCCATTTTAACAATTTTAGAGGAAGTAGAACTTAGATAAGATACCAAGATTAAATGATACATACTATGAGTATAGGATGCATTTTGTAAGCTTTTAAATGGTTTATTTGCTGTTATTGAAGGAATCTGTGAAACTAACTACAATTAATTTTGGTCAACAATATTTTGTATTAGTATTTATTTCTGGAAAATCCACATGAAGTGGTTTTAATGGTACAATCAAGCACACAAATAAAAAAGTCACATGAAATGTACACATAAAACAGTAACATAGGATAAAGAAGGGTTGAGGCTGTGCGGAATAGAAAGGAAGGAATGACTTCCAATAGCGTTCGGTTCAACCTCGAAATCGGAACGTGCGATGATTTCTGAGATAAGCACAGATAGGGGAGCTCTGTGTTTAGCCAACATGTTATGTAGGTTGTTTGAGACATCCGAGCCAGTGGATTTGAAGCATCGGACTGACAAGTCCTGTAGGTGCATTGTCACACAATGGTTTCAGATTACATGATGAGAAAGCACGTTCGTAGTTCATGTCAGGTAGGATAATGCGTAGGGTCCGTCTCTGGACCGTTACGTTTTTTCTTCTGTCCCGCCGTAATGGAGGAGAGCCACACTGGGGCACAATAGGTCAGTAGCGACCTGAGGCGTGGGTAAAGCCACCCGAGGAAGCCCTAGACCGTTTTAAGATGCGTAGACAGATTCTTCTGCTTGTCTTCTTTACAATTTTGTTCACGTGGTTGCTGCTTCCGGGGAACTGACACTCTTGAGTTCCTGAGTCTTTTTCCCATTTAACTTTATGTTGATGGCGTTCGTCCAGGAAATAACCTCGTCCATTGTCCTCTGGATGTGTGAGTCTTCTGGGTGCAATACCGTTTCCATGAGGGCAGTGTCATCGACGTACTTCAACGTGGCGTAAATGCCATTTCGGAGTATTGAAGAGATAATGGCGGCCACTGGTGCAGCAATGGACTTCGCTGACCTCCTGATGAGCTAGTTGGGGATTTCGTCAGGTCCACTAGCTTTTTTGGGATTCATATTCGATTTGAATATAAATATAAATATAGATAATCGATATTTTTGGTTGGTAGATTACAAGATACTCATTAGTTTATGTTTTTAGCAGCGTAATTAAATTTTTTATCATTAATAATTATGCAAATTGAGATGTAAACGCTGGGAAAATGAAAACCTTAGTATTCCATGCCAGATCTGTTGGATTACAAAATAAATCATGCCACTTAAAAAATCACAATTTTGATTATATGTAAAAAGAAAAACTCCCGACGAATAATTATTACGCATTTCGATTAATCGTGCTATAACTTTTGAATTCCCTACGTATCATCCATTATTACAAATAAAAATTAAAAGTTAACATCTTCTATTTTTGCATCTTTAAAAAATGAAGTCATGAACAATCACTGATCGTCACAACATTTCTAACATTTCAATTCACGATTTATTTCCAGATGCAGTTGGTCTCCTATAAAGACATTTTAACCTTCGCTAATAGATAAAATGAATGGTGGTAAAAGGTGTCAGCATATAGGCAGTGGGTTTCTATTAGGTGGATGTCTATTGTTCTCTTCTACTATGTGATCGCCTTTAATCGCTTCATCAGCACATTGTTACTATAACAGGATTGACCGTGTCAAGATACTGATTAATTTCAATTGTGTTTAGATGTTTTCAAAATATTGCATAATGGATGTGACATTCCAACTTAGGATACACAAAAATAATTTAAATTGTTAATTCTAGATATTATTATGAAAAACATTTTTAATATGCATTCTTATATAATGTCCATTATGAAGGATATTATATGAAAATGTCTTTTTCTATTATATAAATGTGTAAATCTAAGATTATTTCTTATCAAAATCGTATCAATGAGGAAAAACTTTTTAAATATATAAAGTCATCCAGAGAAATTAAAGTTACAAATAGAGATAAAACAATTAATGAAGGTATCCATTTGAGATATATTTATTTTTTTAATTAGCAAACAATAAAATGTATGAAATAAATATAAAATAATTATTCTAAATTATAATGATTCTTTCATCATAGATGATTGTCTATTTATATGAGAACATGTATATTTATTTCAAAATTTTAATTCATGCATCCAATAATCAAGAAATCAAAACCTATATGTTAGGTAAATTATTTCAAATTTAGGATTATGATGGACATATTTTTTAAATACTGAACCTTGACTATGAATCATATTTTTATGAATTCACTCTTAACAGTTATACATGTATTATTATAAAAATTAATGGACATTGTAGCAGAAATGCAAAGTTTTATGTAAATGTTATTCAATTTCATTAGTTTTTGTGAGTAAGTCTTTGTAAGATTACAACAATTCATAGCTTGAATGCTGATTGATGTCACAAAACATAGAATAAGCATCTAATAATTATCAGCTGTGCAATATGCTTAGACCAAAACTACACATATTTTATTCTAATCCATCCTGTTGTTGTGTAACAAATGAATACTTATATATATATATTATTGTATATAATGATAGTCAGTGTGTAAAATAATTGTCCTTATGATGTCATAATTATATTCATAAACAATTTTTTAAAATAATTTCAAACAGAATTCTGCATACTTCAAGAAATCATCTAATTGTTCAGGATTCATGAAAAAGAAAATATATTTTACTACTGATATATACTAGACTTATTTAATAGTACCTATTCTAAATTTTTCCTTATTAAAATTTAGTAATGTACATTAAAATATTACAAATTTTATGTATGTTGACTATATAAACTAAAATATAATACTTTTTGATAAATTAAAAATATATAAACATAATTTAGAATAAATTTATATCAATATTTTTATATTTTAAATAATTAATAAAAAACAACTTAATGCGTCAATTATTATTTTTTGTTTTTATGTTATACTTTTGGTTTGTCAAGTATAATAATGGAAACAGCTAACTAGGGTTTGTATGTTATTTTTAAAAGCTAATTAAAGACTATTATAAGACTTTTTAAAGATTCAATAAAAGAGATGTAAAAATTAAAATTGCACTATGTATATGGTGAAGATACAAAATAAAAATATGAAAAATAAAATTGTTCCATATAGATCTGACAATCTAACTAATACAAATGAACATTATAAATTCCACAACTTTCAAAAACTTTTACTAATTTTCAAGAATTTAAGACTTTTCCAAGACCATTTACTAAAATTGTAAAACTATTTCAAGACCTTTGTGAACCCTGTGGAAATATTGTATTTCTTGTTATTTACTAGGTTAGAATAAAAATATAGATATATACTCATAATGAGGTGTCAATTAATTATCTTGGGCAATTTCTGATTGTATGCCAGATATATCTTTCTTGGGCTACATGAAATTTCAGGGGCATAGGTAGCTATTAAACATTGGTCCAGACAAATTCCTAAAATTGGCACACTTCCCCTAACATGGAATTTGTGCATGGACAGCTGCCATTTATGAGTATGTATTTGAAAATTTATACAAGAGAAACTAAATATTCATTATGGAATACCTAGGTAGATATTACCTCAGACAGTTATTATTATTCCAATTATTTTGTAGTTTTAATAATTGTTAAAATACAGTGGTTGTGTGTAAAAAGAAGTTGGTAGATGAGAAAGTGTGATATACTATATAATAATACTAATTAACAGGATGAAAATATATGTTGAAAACAATATTTTAGAACTTATATACATAAATGCTCAAAAGATATGACTAGTGTAATATACCAAAAATATAAACTAAAATTTTTAATAATAGCTCTTATCAATAAATTAATTAAATATATACACTTTGTATCAATGACAGTCAGAATTAAGATTGATTTAATTATGTTAGGAATAGTTACCTAAAACATATATAAATTTAAAACTAAATGAAAGGGATCATTTTTTGTACCATGAAACTTCAATAGAATTGCTAAAATTTTCAAAAAATAAGGTAATTGCCACTCCCTGTACAAACAGATTGGTAATGTCATTTATGTCCATACAATCATGATAGTTATTGTATATATTTAGAATCATGGTGTGATTCAAATGAGACTTTTGCATTGCATTTTTGAGATAATATTAAAATTTTTGCATCACAGAAATACTATGTTTATTTAATTCATTTATTTCAGGCATTATCAAAAGAAGGTTTATGCTAACATAAAATTTTACTGCAGCATTTTCTGTCTAACAGTTAATGTTGTCATGTATTTTAAGAGATCATTTATCATTATAAATTCTTGTTTATATGAAAAGTGAACAATAAGATTTAAAATTGTGCTATAAAATTTTATAATAATTTTGAAGTGATTATCATATAGCTGGAAATTAATAGCTTTTGGTATAAAGTAATACATCTTTGCATATATTTTTAATTTATAATCATATTAGTTAAATCTATAACTGATATATATGGATCAATCCATAACTAGAACAAACAGATTAAACAACTGTCACTTGAAGGGATCATAAGGTCTTTCAGGGTGAGATACCTGTTTTAATTTTAAAATAATATGAGGTGTTTTTTAAATTAGGCATGACTGGTTTATTATATAAAAAAATATTTAATAAATAACAATAATATCAGTCCTGTGTGTTTATACTGTATATAATAATTATTGCTAAAATAATTACACACTAATCAAAGTACATAAGTTTTTTTAAAATGCACTTATTTTAAAAAATGTTTTGTTATATCAATAAAATTTGTACCTCCTGGAAATTATTAGTCCAGCTAAACTTGTTTTTATGACACAGAGTTGAAAGAACTACATTTTTAAGAATTTTAAAGCTAAGAATTCATGTTTTCCATGACTATATTATATATAATATATTTTTTCATTTTTATGACCATTTTCATTTTTTACCTGCTACAAATAATGATCTTTCCTGGCTTTAGCATAGTCAAAAAATAATTTACTACCAAAACACAGAAATATTACCTGCCAAAATGATTCCATAGCAACGGTTTTGGGTAATTCACTTTCAGCTCCACTAACAGTGGGAGCACCAGCAACTAATGAAGAATTTGCATTTGGAACAAGCTTCACAATGTTTTTTACAATTTTTGAAATATCCATTGGACCCGTTTCTGTTTCAGGTGAAAGAATTATACCTCCTAGCAATATTGCCAACAGAAGTACAATTATTCCGAAAATAAAATAAATTATTTTTTTTAGATAGCTAGTAAACAATTCAAAAATCATATATTATATATGGCCAATTATTAATTATTCTTTATAAATCGCGGTATTTGAATTTATAAGTCAATAATGTATTTAAACCGATAAACATAATAATATAAATTGTTATCTCTACCCCAAGTTATATAGAATTTTCAATAAATTTTCCTAGTACAAATATATTTTTTAACATAAAATAAACTATAGATATTTTTAATTAATCGATAATATTTCCCATTGGAATCGCGTGTTGACAAAATTCAATGTAGAATAATATTTTCATAATTTAAATATAAAATCAATTAAAGTACAGTACACTAGTTTAAGTAAACACACTAAATCATTGTACTTTAATATATTAATCAAAATTTCAAGATTTAGCAATGCGGTTAACTTTTCCAATGAAAAGCAAAGACTACTTAAAAGGCGAACACAAAGAAATACTTTAAAATATATTTACATTTATATAAGAAATGTTTAATTGTCTTAACATAGGTACTCTTCAACGGAGTATTGAACTGTTCCTTGTTTGATTATTGTTATTTCTTATAATATTTAATAATAACCTATATAATGACTCAATTTTGTTTCTCAAACGAACAGTACAGTTGTATAATCTAATAGCAGTTTACACTATTATTTAATTATATATTATTAAATAATAGTGTACACTGCCATTAGATAATACAACAATATAATGTCAATTTATAGTTTTTTAATATATAAATTAATACAATTATTAATTAATTAATTGAACGCTATCATTATATTGTAATGCACGTAAATATACGAAAAACAATTCTCATATTGACAATACTTTAATATAATTGTTTTAAAAAAATTGAAAGTTATTGACTTATATATTATTTATCTAAACCGGCAAACTGATCAAAAAGCGTTCAGAGCGCATTTCAATTATATACGGTATTAGTTTCGTTTTAAAAAGGGTTTTTAATCAATATTAATCTTATAGTTAATGTTGAACTTCCGACTATCATTGATTATCGATATATTCTTCCGCAGACGTTTATTTCTATTGAATATTGGTCAGTTTGCCGGTCTAGATAATTAATATATGCCATTGGTTATTATATAGTGAACAAAAATTTTTTAATCTGAATATTGTATAAATAAATATTTTAAAAGACAACAAATCGATTATCAGAAGAAGTAAAAAAAATAATTACACTCTTTAAAAATATATGTACCTATTTTAGATTTCCAATTAGTTATAAATACCGCAATATCATTATAATTTAATAGCATCATTTTAATACCATGCCAGATAAAAGAAATAAAAAATTATTTAATTGAATAAATTTTTTGAAATAAACAAAATTGAATTATATTATGCGCATAGACAGGCAAAAAAAGAGTAAGTTCTGTAAACAACAGAAAATATACACCATGATTAAATGTCATAAAAATATCCTTTTACAAACATTTTACAGAAACCACGAAGATAAAAAAATACCGTACAAAACGAATCAAGTATAGTGTCAGAGTGAATCTTCAAACTGTCCATCTTTACATAATCGATACAATCGATAGCTGACTTTATGAATTGGCAAACCAACAACATTGAAGTAATCCCCTTCAATTCCTGTGATCAGGTTGCAACCGAGCTGTTGAATTCCATAAGCGCCAGCCTTGTCCCTGAAAAAATAAGTTAACATAACTAACACAATTTTGAAAATTACCTTTAAACAAAAAAGATGCATAAAAATAGAAACATTAACTAAAAAATATTCAGAAATTAGTAAATCTATCCAGTCATTTTCTATAATAGAAATGTGTTGTGTGTAACAAGCCGTACAATATCAGCATAATGTTCTAATAAAACGCGATAAATGTGCAAATGAAAAAGTTATACAGCTATTTACAGTTAATTGTTAGCTGTACGTGAAACACTAGTGCACTTTATATTACTAATTCTGTAATCAAAACAAGATTAAACAAATATATCCGGATTAATAAAATTTATTATAAACTGTAAACAGAACCCACGAATTTAAT
Source organism: Vannuccia rotundouncinata (assembly GCA_034780395.1). Taxonomy (NCBI): domain Eukaryota; kingdom Metazoa; phylum Platyhelminthes; order Proseriata; family Coelogynoporidae; genus Vannuccia; species Vannuccia rotundouncinata. The sequence goes on along the minus strand of JAUZNC010026183.1, from coordinate 9,721 downwards.
TTGTATAGTTTATAAATGCGCTGAGTATTAAATTAATTTCTAAATTAGATTATTTATTTTTACAAAATAATTATTATTACATAAGAACATTATTGAAAAATCAATTAAAAGTTTAAGCATGAACCAAAAAGAATTACTTTAATTAATTGGGCTTCACAAACCAGCCTATTTTGTTATTACAAATATCCTTTCAAAAATTAAAAATATTAAGAAAATTAGTTTTAAATTATACTAAGACAAATTTCATTCTCATAGATTTCTAGATGATATATAAGTTGAAAAAGTCACTGGTTCAAATATTCATTTGAAAATTTTGGAATATTCTAATGTTCTGATTAAAATTTTTTAATTTTACAAATAGAGCGGTTTGATATGTCACGCTATCCTCTATTGCTGTACAAATTATTTTTTTGCACTTTGTGATAGATTTAGGTCTCAGCAATTGAAAAATGTTGGGTACAAATTTTCAGACCCGATGTTAGGCCCTTTTGATCTGCACCAAAATTAGATTTCCTAATAATTAACCGATTAATGGTATTTTATTGTAGATTTTTATGGTGCTGAATTCAGTTCTGACTGTATAGTATCAATATTTTGAGTCTCAATGTCATTACGGGGGTTCAGGCCCACCAGATGGCCTTTAGGAGCGATCAAAATCGATTATTTAAAATGTTAAAATTATTTTTGACAATTAAATTGTTATTTTGACCTTAATCAAATTAATGATTTTGTCAACGTCCCCCCTGATCCATGACCACAAATTCAGAATGATGTTTGAAAATCTAACATTATCTAATCTTAAATCATTTAAAAGGGCAGTCCAAATTTTTGTACTATGACAACCAGATAAAAATTGTTAACAAGCTAGTTTATTTTCATTCTTCCTCTACATGTATATGAGTCCTCCCAAAAAAGTTCACCAAAATGTGATCACTGGAACATTGTTGGCAATATAGATATAGCCAGGGTATCAGATGCTTCTTTTTTGAGATATTAACCTAAAACATAATTTTTTAGATAAATGTCTATGACGTCATACATGGACATTTCTTCAAAAAATAATGACGTATTTAGATACTTTATATACATGTTTCTATCTATTGGTAATATATTATATACATCTAAAATGCATCACAAAGCAGTTATTTGCGATTAAAAGTTTTTATTGCGGAATTTACATGTTAAATATGGCATTGACAGCCATTTGACAATGTTTTTGGTTAATATCTCAAAAAGGAACCATCCGATACCCTGGCTATATCTGTATTGCCAACAATGTTCTAGTAATCACATTTCGGTGAACTTTTTTGGGAGTACTCATATACATGTAGAGGAAGAATGAAAATAAACTAGCTTGTTAACAATTTTTACCTGGTTGTCATAGTACAAAAGGTTAGACTACCGTTACTAATGATTTAAGATAATGTTAGATTCAATGGATTGATTCTGAGTACCTAGAACCAAGGGAAACGTTGACAAAATTACTAATTTGATTATTTCCAAGCGATATAATAACTATAAACTTCATATAAAATCTTCAACATAACAATTTAATTGTCAAATATGTCTCATATTGTCTCCTGGAGGTCATTTGGTGGACCTTAAGACTCAATATTTTGATACTATACGGTCAGAACTGAATTCAGCACCATACAAAACCTACATTAAGATATCAAAATGGGTTCATTATTAGGAATTTTAATTTGGTCCCCAGGGCCTAACATCGGTCCGGGGTCAATAAAAATGGGTTCCAGGGATCTGAAAATTTGTACTTCACCATTTTTCAATTGCTGAGAATTAAATCTATCAGAAACTGCAAAAAAATCAATTTGCACAAATCAGTAATTCTTATGACATATCAAACCGCACTATAAATTATTTAATAGATTAGATAACACACAACTAAATATATATTGACGAATATCTTTAACAAATAATACTAAAAAGTTATAAATTTTAGGGTTACATCAATTCTTTTATTATCTGTGATACCAAATTTCAATAATTATTAATTTTGATGATTTGACAATAGCTATTAACATTTGTGAAATTTATGGCGAAGATTAATTTTATATATTATGTACAATAATATTAAGAAAATTATTCTTTCAAATGTAATCAAACAATTGATTCAATTTAATTCCAATCTAGATTTTTATTGATAACTCATTTTGACCATAACCATAAAAAGGAGACTAAAGTAACTTTAGGAACTCAATAGGCTATTTACATTGGTTCATCCGATGCCACATAAGCGTCAATAATTTCAGGGTCCAAATCGGCCATTAAAACCTTGGTGGTTTCTCGAAACACCTCCATTTTGTAGTCAGCAAACTTCTCAGTAGGAGAACTACACCATGCAATGCAGACCCCAGTCACCACATCATGTGATTTTCCACTCAACCTGATGGAAAGGAGTTTAATGAAATATCGAAATAATAAACCTAGCAGATAATTAAGTATTATATAATAATGATACTATATGATATTATAAACTTATAAGCACACAGTAAAGGGTAATCTGAAAAGGATGTATCGGCAATATTAATGAAATAAAAAGTCACATACGACGATAGTGTCCTAAAAGCATCTTCGCGGTCTTTCGGCTTGCAGAATATTTTATTTTCATGGATAATCACCGTGTCTGCTCCAATAACCACATCTGCCGGTTTCTAATAACGATATAACAATTTGTAATGAACAACCTTAATTTAAAGGGTATAACAAATGTCGCGGTGCCGACCTTAAACTCAAGAAGTTGTTGGAGAACATGCGATGTCTTTAACTTGGCTAAATCTTCGGGATATTTATACAAGTCTGTGTAATGACTGTAATCGATATTTTCATCAACATTTGAGGGGAAAACTTCGAAATTTAACCCCTGAAAAGAGAAAAAATATTGATGAATATTAAATAATGATAAAATCACAATTGATGAATATATATATTATTTTTTACGGTATTATATATATATTCTAGATCAATATGCCAATTCAATTTGTTGAATCAGATGATAACCACACTTGTGAACCATGATATAATAACTCCTAATGATGTTGAGTAGGCTGTAAACAGGTGTGGGCCCAATACATTACCCCAAGAAACACCACAGTGAAGAATATGTGTCATTGATGTGAAATTTTCAGTGCAAACACTAATTGATCTTTCCTAAGATACTCCCCAACCAATTCTTCTGCATTTCAATATGATACCAAACCAATTGTTAAGCATCATAAGCAATATTCTGGGATCGTGTGGCACAATTGTCAAAAAGCATGAACAAATGTTTTTAGTTAAATGAATGAATATGCAAATATATATAAAAGGAAGATATAGGCAGGATGAATAAGAGATGGAATGAAGTACATAGTTAACAATCTAATCTAATGTAGGCACTATTCTGATTCATGATTGCTAGAGTATGCAGGATTCATATGCAGGAGCAAATGGATTTTCTTGACACCACCATGGCGATGCACATAATGTGAAATGGTATACAGCCTATTTAAATTATCTTCATTCAAAGACATCCAACACTGAGTTACTAGATTAACATAAGTACTGAACCCTCATTCCACATTGGCATTACAATGAGCAATAATGAATGAAGCACAAACAATTTGTCCAGGAGGGGGGTATTACTGATGGCCATTACCTGCTTTTCATAACAATGATTGGAGATAAGAAATTTTTTCAACATTCTCAACATGTCTTTGGACCAACACAGAGTTCATACTTAGTGGTGGCTTTGTCACCCAGTGAAGGACTGCTTACAAAGACAATGAGAGCCAAACAAACTAATTAATAGAGAACTTTCCTTTCAACTTGGCAGGATAAAGATGTCAGACATCTTTCAGAACTGTATTTTTTAGAGGCAAATGTGATGCTAAGTATTTCGAAAGTGAACAGAAAAAACTGAGTTCCATCCTTCCAGAAAGAAAATCTCTTACATTCTGACAACTTCAGCAAAGCATCCCAGGAACCAACACCAACTTGAAAATTCTTTTGTTTCAGCCAGTTGGTTTTTCCATTAAAATAGATAGAAAGCAGATTTGATCTACCAGCATCGTCAACAACATTTGGGTGAAAAAACCTTTTTAGAATGACTGGAAAAGATTTGTGAGAGAGGGTACAAAAAAATGAACAAGAGGTCTTTCTTTCTGAAATATGGTCAGGAAAGATTCAAAGTCAAAAGCCATAGAGTTAATAAATTTCAGTCAGGTCTCAAGACAAGAATTTTGCAACATAGATACAATCAGTTTGTACTGAATCTTCAACCTTTTTGCAGAATAGGCTCTGCTTCCAAACTAAAACACCATATCAGTGGGTTGCTCAAAGCAGGTTTCAGGTTGGTTTTTTTCCCCACGACCATGGTCCAAACCTGGGTTGCAAAAAACCTGACCATAGGTGCATTGGTTTATTGGGTTGCTCAAAGCTAGTTTTTATGTTAATTACCAGCTAAGCCAATCAGAGGACAGCTAGCGTAGGTGTCTCTCTTTAGTCCATCTTGCCAAAACACACACTCAGACATGTTATGCAATAATCAATGAACAAACCTAGGTTTATTGTAGGAGTAGGAATATATGTTTAACAAAATGTTTATAATATTACGTTTGTAATTTTATTTTGCTACTCTCCCCCCGATTCCTCTTTACTATTCCAATAATATATATATATACAAAAGATAGCTTACACAGACCATCTCAGCATGTGACCCAATAATCCTTGCTTCATTATATCAAGTCTGTGTATGTTCCTTTATAATACTTTCATGTGTCACATATTAAATACAATGAATAGAAAATTTATGTTAATTAGTTATATTATTTGTTCACATTATAATTAAATCTGTGAGTGTATTTAATAACAACTAAAACAATTAGATAATTTAATTTTTAAAAATAATGTAGTGTATTACATTTGTTTAAGGGTTCAATAGCACATTGCAAGACATAACATACATCAACTGTTTACCAATTTAAAATGTTATAGACAAATTCCTATTAAACTGTAGATATTTAATACAGATCATATTTAACGTATCATCCTTTGAGATTTTGAATAATGGTAAGTGACACTACATATACACCTGATCAATACTGTCGACTTGTGGAGGCCAATTGTATCCCCCATAATATATTGGTATAGGAACCAGAAGAAAAAAGCACAAAGTGACACATAACTGTTGAATAGGCTTAAGTGAGTGATTATGCGAGGTTTTGCAAAGCAACATTGAAATAATTACAGGAATAATAAAATCTCAAATAGTCTCTTTTATTTGTGAAGTGAAACCAAACAAGACAATTTTCAGCATCATATTCCTATCACGAAAAATACGATTTTTTATTTGATGACCCAGCTCAAACCGGTCAATATTCCATAAAGGTATAATTTTGATGTTGAACAAAAGTTCTAAATTAATTAATATCTAAAAATTAACTAAAATTACCGACAAATAATAGTAAACCGCCAATGAAAATCGAGCATCAAAATAGCACATTTTAAACTTTTTCATGAAAAATAATAAAATTAACGAATTATAATTCTATGTTTCCCACACAAAGTGCAAATGTTAATAATATTAAGTATAATAATGTTTAGATATGAGCGATTGTCAAAAATATAAAATTTTATATAACATTTTAACTATAAAATGTAAAACCTGTAGTCATGTTTTAAAAAAATCCATGTCCCCACCCAGGTTGCAAAATAATGCACCTCAAGTTGAAATCTAAAAATAAATGTGCCAGAGGTTTTTCTAAAAAAATCTTTGACTTGCTTCGAGCAACCCAAAAAAAACCAAGTGTGTTGTTTTTCAACCTCGGGTGAAAAACCCGACCTGAAACCTGCTTTGAGCAACCCACAGTATGAGTCTAGAAGAAGAGACTATTCTAATAATATCAATATAATTTTAATAATAACAATAAAATTAGTATAATGTTAAATGCATATTATTAAGTTAACTGTAATTTTTTCTTGAATTAATAGTAGGTTAGCTCAACAATTTAGCCCTAAGATTGTTTATATTTAATTAAGATTTATATTTTCATATTAATTTTTTTTCTTATAGTTACATATTTACTACTTACATAAAAAGTTAACACAAATTTACATTTCACTTCTTTATTGGTATAGAAGACTTTTAAAGACTTATAAGATTAGACCTGAAATTGAAGACTTTTAAGGATTTGTATGAACCCTGATCATATTTAATTATTAAACTGTCATTATATGAAAATAAAAAAGTTTTTAGGAAACTCATAAAGGTGTTTTTATATATGTTGGGGACCATTTGTGGACATTTCAATTTTAGCAATCTACATCTTATTCATTTATGTCTTATACAATCTACAATGAATGTCCATGATCAGTCAAAAGAGTTTTTTTGCTGTTGACAATGATTTGTTGATGGTAAAAGATTGTAATTTATTAGTTCAAAGTATACCTTCATTTCATGTATAATAAAAAAAGTGTAATATGTTATTTTGCATTATAAATAATATTAAATTTTAAATTTGTGAGAAGAAAAATCAAAAATCAATTTTGAACAAAAATAGGAATGTTCAATTTTCAAGTTCAATAGGAATGTTCAAATTTTAAATTTGTGAAAAGAAAAATCAAAAATCAGTTTTGAACAAAAATAGGAATGTTCAATGATTTGTAGTTTTTAATGTAAAGGACATGGTCACCACTGCATAACCATTTGTGGACATGTTGATTACATATAATATTAATTTTACACATACATATATATATATATATATATATATATATATGAACTTTGTGTATTGCTGACTGTCAGTTTTAAACTGTAAGCAAACAGGCTGAACATTGAAATCATTTAAATTATGAAAATATCCACAAATGGTCAGGCAGTGGTGACAGATTGTGGACACAACCGTTTGTGGATGATGAAATCATTTAAATAATAGAAATGTCCACAAATGGTCAGGCAGTGGTGACCATTTGTAGACATGACTGTTTGTGGGCATTGAAATAATTTAAATTAAGGAAATGTCCATAAATGGTCAGGTCCACAAATGGTTGGGCAGTGGCAACTGATTGTTGACATGCCCTCCACAAACGGTCTGATTGCTATATTATAAACTATAAATCATTGAACATTCCTATTTTTTTTTAAAACTCATCAATAATTTTTCTTTGCACAAATTTAATATTTTTTATAATGTAGAATAACATATTACAAATTGTTGTCAACAGCTAAAAACTCTTCCAACCAATGATGGACATTCATTGTAGATCATATAAGACTTCATGAATAGGATATAGATTGTATAAATTGAAATGTCCACAAATGGTTGGGTCCCCAAATGGTTGCCAACATATATAAAGTCATATAATACATCCAATTTCTACTGTACATTACAATAGCCTAGCCTGTATTTTATGTAGTTTTAGGAGAATATATCTGGTATATAATCAGGAATTTTATATATAAAACAATAGGAGAAAGTTAAAAATATCTGGTATACAAAAGATATTGTAACTGAATGCAGACTGGTCAATGGCCCATTTACAACAGTTACCAAATATAATTTTAAGGCTTTTTTAGTTTTCTAAGATTCCAATGGACCTTGTAAATAGCAATTGAAATGTAAATAAAATAAGAGTGGAAAATTAAATGTTAAAAGTAGAGCTGTATATAGGGTACATAATAAGAGAGTTTCATTATATATTGGAACTGGTAAAATTATCTATTTTATTTTTTGTCTAATAAATATATATGTGTAAAATAAAATGTGGTTCTAATTATTTTTATTAATTTCCTTTAATTTTAAAATGAAATCTCATTGACCATCTGCTTGCCTTAATATTGTTCCTCAAGCGACAAGCTAACACATTACAACTTGATTTAATTTAATGAAGCAATCTGCTAAAAAATAGTCCATATATTTGTGTATTACAGTGTGTAGTGAGTAAGTTCATCATGCCAGATGACTTGTTTTTAAAATCTTTTGGTTTCTAATTCACTGAGAAAAACACCATAATTTATTTTGAAATATAATATAATTGATAAACATAATTATATTTACACAAAAATATATTTTAAATTTTACAAATATAGACAGTAGTCATGAAGTTTTATATCATAAAATCCTGTATTTATAATGTATTTTTTCTATTGTAATAATTAAGTATGTATTTTTCTGTATGTTTTTTTATTATTTTTTCAAAAAATATTCCCTTGATAAGTGGGGATTGTCCTTTTGCTTAAAAATATATTTTTTTTATTTTAAATAAAGGGAAAATATATTTCATATATTGTAATAGTATAATAATAATATATTTTTATAGTGCTAAAATAGTGTACATACATTGAGTCGATTGCATAAAGCAGTATTAGCTGCTACTGGTAGTAGCCTTAATACAGGTAGCAGTTACTACCAGGGAGTAAATTCAGTTGCATAAAGCGGTATTAGCTTACTATTAGACTAACTAATACCTGGTGTAAGTTTTGGGAAATCCATGTTATATTTATAGATCAACCAATTAAAATTAGTTTAAAATTTGGAAACTCCATTACAATGTTCTTGATTTCCGCAAATTTAACGATGTTATTGTTTTGTCCTACAATATAGAATCGGGATGTTTAGTAGAATTATTTTATATTTATAAGTAGGTATAGCTATATAAAATGAGAATGCTTTTCATTTGAGAGCAAAAAAAAATATTTGACTTAAAATAGTTTTTGAAAAATTTCAATAAATTTTTATATATGTACAATGTAAATTAAGATATAAGACATTCAATAACACATTATTATATGTCCGGCCATTTTTTCCTATGCTAAAATGAAAATTAAATCAAAATTATCGAGTTATACCTACCCCTTCATGGTAGTAGACCATTGGACTAAATATATTGATTTTTTAAATATTTATGGCTAGGCGTAAATATTTAACTCCCGTTAGCAGTTTATGCAATCCGCGTGGGACTAAATTTATTGATTTTCCTTGAGTTACTACCGGTAGTAAGCTAATACCGATTTATACAATCGACTCAATATAATAATTCACAAAAAATAACATTTAAATTAGTTTAATAAAAGGAATTAAAAGAAATTTATCATTACAGCTTTTTGAAGAATTTCACATCTTCTTGGAGAAGAACTACCGAGAACAATAGTCTTCTTTTTTAGTATATTTTTTACTGATTGAAGCATTTGAAATATAAAGATTGAATTATCTTTAAAAAACTACGTAATCAAGTATTTTGTATAGGGAATAAATATATATAATATACTCAAATAGAATATAATATATTCTATTAAAATAAACGATATCATTAAATTAACAAGTTTTTCTGTTAAAAAAGTGTATTAATTATATACATAGTTTAAGATAGTAAATAGAATTATTATTAAAAGAGGTGTAAACATTTAGATATATTGAATATAATTATCCCTTTATTTCAATAATTAAAATTATTTTATTTTTAAAGTTCCAAAATCAAAGAGTTCAGTGCCAATTCTTTTATTTTGAACGATTAAAGAACGATAAGGTAATCAGCATTTGGGCCGCGTATTCACAGTCGCTACTTGAGTGTCAAGTATTACTTGAAGTGTTACTTCCGGGAAAAATACGTTTCAAGAACAGCACTTCAAGTAGCGATCATTACTTAAGTAATGGCTGATACTTGAACACGATTTTTTAATTCAAAGTCGTCACTTGGCTTTTAAGTAACACTTGAAGTTATGATT
>JAUZNC010026172.1:0-20565 GCA_034780395.1 Vannuccia rotundouncinata | reverse complement strand
TTTTTGAAAAATTCCAAGATATAGTGCAAATATTATCAATTAAGGAATTAAGTTCCTATAGTCATAGATGACAAAAATATAGTTTAGCGCCGTAAAATATAATTTTTTTAAATTTTTGTTTTAATGTATTTAAGTCGTTTCCGTAAGTATATTTTACTTATATTTTATTTTCAGTTACTGACTGAAAGGTGTGGTAGAGATCTTGGGATTACAAATTAGATTGTTTAAAGCTTTTTATCGATTTTATTATCCAATATTATATAGTTAGAGTTTTTTTAGTGGTAGTAGACCCTGCTTCGCCACTTAGACCCGGTCTACTACCACTAAAAAAATTCTAACTATATAATATTGGATAATAAAATCGATAAAAAGCTTTAAACAATCTTATTTGTAATCCCAAGACCCGGAGCCGGGTCTACCACACCTTTCAGTCAGTAACTATCATATTGGATAATAAAGTCGATAAAAAGCTTTGAAATAAACTCAAAAGTAACCCTCGGCATGCTTGATTTGAAAAATATTTTACGGCGCTAAATTATAGGAGGGCTAAGAAAAGTATTATGTAAAAATTGTGCTTTCGACTTGGCGTTTTCCGAAACCAATATATTTCTTTAAAAAGTGTTGAAATAAATTATGAGCAATTAAATGTAAACTAATTTTTTACATTTTTCAAAAATAGTTTTATTCAACTGGAAATAAAAATAAAAACCGCAGAGGTTATATGTTTATGGATAAACGTTTTTTAAAGGTAATGTTTTTATTTCTTTTAAACTTTTATCCCGATTAGTATTTTAATGATATTTTCTTCTATATGTTGTCTAGATGTTGTCTATATATTGTCTAGATCTTGTATAGCTTTTGAATTGTTATTTGTGTACTAATATAATAACTAACGTTCTCACTATATGAACTATACATATGTATTTTAAAAATGGAAGATACAATAAATAAAATAATTAAGAAGTAGGGCTACTTAACAAAAATTACGGCTCTTATCAATGTATGAGCCAAATGAAAAGAAATCTCTTTTTATTTAATGATATGCTGTATGCCTCAGCTAAAGTTAATCTTAATTAATGGAGCAAACGTCAAAACTGGCTGCTGAAGATGTTCGTTTATATTATACCAATATAATTAATAACAATGAGTGGGTCAGAGAAAAGAGACTATTAAATTAAGTAGCACTAATAATATATGATTTATTTAATAGCACTTATGATTAAGTTATATATGTTTTATTACATGTTATTTCTTTTTTAATCATTGTTTAATAAGCATTTGTCCCGATAAATCTAGTCTTTTAAACTTGCATTAAAAAATTGTATTGTAGTTTTATGAGTGTTTTTTTTATATATTTATAGATGAGAAATAATATTTTCTTAATAAATAACAATTTTTTATAATGTTATTATAGATATTAATATTGATTTTAATATGCTTTCATTGATAAGGTCTCCAATCGTTCCTCTTACTCGGTAATTTAATTTGTGAGGTGCGCAAATATTGTTGAATGACATAATGAAGTCTTCTATTCCAATTATTTTTGAGACAATATTATATAATGTCGTATAAACAAACATTAGATTAAAAAAAGTCATAATTATGACATTAAAACTTCTAATTAAAAAAACAAAACAATATTTTCTAAATAAAATTGTCAGAGCATTCCATTGAATTTAATAAATTGAATCTAATGTATTAATTCAGGTTACACAAGCATAATATACTAAATAAGTGTATATAATGTATAGCTATTGCTTATATTGTTACGCATGATAATATAATGTATAATTATAATATTTTCAGACAACTGTTCAACCCAATGACTCTCAACAGACTCCTGTTAAACAGAGTCCCACAGCAGAAGTTTCTCCAACTTCAACACCTGTTACACAAACGACTGTGAATGCATTAGTATCTAATACTCCTAAAATTGGTACAATGATTCCTAATCGTATTTTTGTTGGAGGAATTCCAGCCAATGTAAGAATAATAAAACACAATAAAACATTTTTATAATATTTAAAAATAAAATTTGATTATGTTTCAGACAACTGAACAAGAACTGAAGGCATTTTTCTCAACACATGGCCAAGTAAAAGATGTAAAAATTATAAGCGAACGTGCAGGTGTCTCGAAAGGGTAAATTATATTGAATTATATATATATATATATATAATAAATGTAAAACTTATTTTAACTGAATTGTTATATTATTTTAGTAGCTACGGCTTTGTAACATTTGAAGATCAAGGTGTTGCAGACAAAATTATAAAAAACGAAGTGAGTATTTATTACGTTATTAAAATATTTACAATTTTTTTCTTGCACGTCTTATTTTTCCATATTTTTTAGTCAGAAAATTTGATATTTAAAGACAGAAAATTAAATATTGGACCAGCCGTACGCAAACATGTATGTAATTTCAAATGTTTGAGTGGTATTTAATGCTTATTAATGCTATTTATATATATATGTCTATTTTTTGCAGCAAATGTTTTCGCGACCAGGTAAAAATTTATATTATTTTTTGCTATATAATTTATATTTTAAAAGACATAGTAAGATACTTCTTAAAGATTTTAACATAAACTAAAAATATTTTTTGATGGTTAATGTCACATTTTAGAGTAATTTTTAAAAAGTTTTGAAATTGTTTCATAATGATAATTTAGAGGTATCCGAGGATGTAGAACAATCAAATGTGGTAATCATATCATTAGAGCATACTGCTTGGTATATATAATATTACATGTTTAAACAACTTATTAAAATTGAATTTTTCAAGAGAAAACAACGAAATTTTATAGTACCATAGCCCTGACTCCGAAACTGTATCTGTATCCACTTCAGAGAGATACATTCGAAACTGCTTATTTCAATAACGTTAATATCACATGATTTAGCTAATTTAATTATATAACTATTATATGCAGTGGCGTATCCAAGATTTTTCACAAGGGGTGACTTCTGTCTGAGCAAGTAAAAACAAAATGCCCCCCCCCTCAATATGCCAAATGCCCTTTTCACAAATGAAGTTAAACTAGACAAAAGTGTTGATAATTTCATGTGATTAGAAAACGCTGTTATGAATTTTCTGCAAATTTCCTCATTTGAAAAAATTGAAACTCTATACATGGTTGTAGTCATTGTATTTCTAAGCTAATTGTGAATTCTCGTACACACGAAAAGGATCTTTCTCCTCCACGCTTCCGATTGGCAACAGCAAAAACTATTAGTGCTCACGGACATTCAGCGTGTGTCGCAAGAATGACAGTAACAGATCGTAATGGTATATCAATAACTGAGTCCTACAATAATTGAACAATCTTAACAGTTCGGATTTAAACGCTGTGGAATGTTTGGTCAGCAGAGATTCAGTCTAGTCTAAGCACCTTATCTTTCTAGTAAGCCCGCTTGTTCTTATCAAACAACTAACAAAATATATTAATTACTTTCAGAAAATGTATTTATATATAATTTCATTTGTAAAAGGGGCGCAGTCAAATTCCCAAAAAATAGCAAATCAAACCACCAAGATGAAGGCATCTGATATCAAGAAAATAAATAAGGATCTAACTTTGTTAAAAAATCAATTGAGAAAAGGTTCAATAAATATATCCATGAATTTGTTGTCAGATGCCACACGCATGCTGGCATTTGCACTAGAAAAATATTAAACCAGATTTGTGATGCTCAACCTATGCCTGAAATGCACAGATAAATCTCAATGAATTACATAAACTCTAACGAGGTCACTGAAAAAGATAGCCCCACTCAAGCAAATGCGATTATCTGACCGTAATTTTTAATTTTTTTGTCCAATATGGTCGTTGCAAATATTTACCCACATGAAAAAACGTAAATATGTAATAGAGTATTATAGGTTGCATATAATATGCGCAATGCAATATCATTCTATGGCTATCTTTTCATTTAATTTTATAGATTTTGTCTGACATTGTGTAATGTGATTCCCACAAGTTGTATTATCAGAGCAGTTCATAGCAGTCAGAGAAAATGAAAAAAAATTCAGTTGGGAAAAACACTAGCTAGCCTGTTAAAATAAAGTTATGATCGATTTAAACGACATAGTTTCACAAGAAACTCCAATATTTAATTTTACTCGAAATTGGTAGATTATGTTTATGTTGCATGCAGCTTGTTTTTTTGTTGCATTCTAAATATATTTGTATGATTTAATCTTATTATTTCAAGAAATCCCTGGAGCTGTATTTTTTACGAATGGGTCTGTACCATACACTTACCACAACGGAATGGCAGTTTTTCATGTTCCTGGACAGGATTATCCTGTAATTTCACAGCAGGTATACTCGCTATGTATTTATTTTTGTCTTATTTGATTATATTTAGTTGTTTTTTCCCATTGAAGATTATGTTTCCAGGAGTTTAAATATCAATATTTTACTATTTTCATTTTTTTCAAAAATAAGAATTAACTTTTCAGGATGGATGTTTGTATTGTATTAATATTATGTCTTAAAAAATTTATATAAATAGTTTTTTTATTTGTTATCTGCATATTAATTTTATTATTTTTTCGATAGTATAAATTAAAAATATTTTGCGCGGATTTCACTGACCTATGTTTTTATATCGGATTACGTATATAATAATTACGAGAAATGAGTTTATAGTCTAGCAGATAAAACCCATTTTAACAAAAATCGTGCAAATGATAAAGCATACAATTTGATACATTTGCTCTGCATGTCATACTAATCGAATTATTTAGTAATTTCGAATCAAAAATTCAAAATTACTAAATAAAATTGCAAATAAATAAAAAACGTCAAATATTTTCCTTTCCAGTATGCATTTATAAAATGTACATAGCATCATTTTACATATTATGTGTAAGTTTCAGCTCGATCGAGAGATTACAGAAAATCCTATACTTTTATATTAAATATTGACATTTGGATTGACGCTTTCATATATTTCAATTTCTATGCAATTTGAAATAGAAATAACAAAACTAATATGGTTTTTCCTTTCCAATCTTTATTGATTTCTTCATAATTCTGTGTAATTCAAAATCGGATATATACAGTAACACGTAAGAATATACATACTCTGCCATGGCGATTGACCAAGCACACGAACAAATTAATGCAGTGATCAAAGGGGACGGAGGATAAATTGGGTTGACAGAAGACCCGTCAGCACTTCGCAGATGGATGGTAGCTGGACCGGAAGTTAGTCGTCTAATAGCTGGATACGAGGCTATCCTATGTCTGGTATGAAAGATGCCACCCACAGCAGCAAATACCATGAGCATACACTGCGTGCTCAGAAAATTTTCTTTGAAAAGGTGAAATCACTGCAGTGATGCATGAGATGGGCAACCCATTTCAAGAAGAATCAACCGATCTTCTTGTGCTAATCACGAAGAACATTTCAGATCCAACCCGAGTTGAAACACATCACCGACGGGGAAAATAGTCATTCATGGAAAGGCTAATGGATGAAGATGGAAATCTTTTCTATAATCCAATCAAGTTTGTTACTTTTTTAAAACAAGAGCAAGTTTATTAAATTTCTTAAAAAATGTCTTAAAGACTACTGTCTGTTATTCTCAAGACTGTTCATCTCGTGCCAGGAAAGGCAGTGTGACTTGCAAGGGAGGGTGGCAAGCTTCGTACGTGTCAGAAGTCACAGCTGGTTGAAATTCTTAAAGCGCTAGTGGAATTCCCAGACAGAACCAAAGGGAGATGCAATTATCATTGATGGCTCAGCACTTATCAATTCCTTACCTCCATGTACTTCAAAGACCTTTCAATTTGATGACTATGCTAAAGAAGACATAATCCCAAAGATTGAATTCTATTGTGCCAGTCATGAGCAGGTGGATGTTGTCTTTGATGTGTACAAGAAATCTAATCTGAAATGAGATCGAAAAGAAGGCAAGGAATCAGAAGAAGAGTGATAGGAAAGGGTAAGACACCAGGCAACTGGCAAAGCTTCCTTCGTAATAACAGCAACATAACTGAACTGTTTCGATTTCTTGCGGAAAAGATGTGTGAAGCAGAAACGACAAGCACAGTCATCGTCACAAAAGGAGAAAATATCATTAGCAACACAAGTCTCAGGATGCTGTGTCACCATGTTCTCATAAAGAAGTTGACAGTAGTCGAAGAATATTTGTACACGCCAGGGATGAAACGACTAATGGAAGCAAGTATATTATCATCCACGCTAATAACACAGACTGGCTAGTAACAACTATATCTGTACAGCCTTACAGGAACTAGGCCTGGAAAAATGTGAATTGCCTTTGGCCAAGGAGTCAAGATGCGATGGATTCCTGTCTATGAGGTAGTTGCTGCAATTGGGCTTGAAAATGCTAGAGGGATTCTATTATTTCATTCTTTCACTGGACGGGACGTAGTGTCTGCCTTCCATGGAAAAAGTAAAAAAATCTGCTTGGCAGACTTGGAATGTATTCAATGATGTTTCTGAGACATTCACTAATCTCAGTCAGCATCCATCTTTTATTCGTAATTTTGACCTTCAGAGGCTGGAGAGTTTCGTTGCCCTCATGTACGACAGATCAAGCGCAGCCACTGGTGTAAACGAAGAAAGGCCTATTTGCTCGTAAGCAAAAACCGTACAACTCAATTCACCAACACAGGCAGCTCTCAGACCATCAGGCTGGCATCATCTGGGGCCAGGCAACCATCTCCAATCCAGACACGAGCAGTCTCACGGGAGATTTGTGAGAGATTTGTTGAACAACACTGCCCCCTATTGCAGTGAGCTGTCAGGAACTGACAAAGTGTTCCTGTAAAAAAATTGCAGGTGTTTTGAGTCAGAGCTCCCTTGCACAACATTCTGCAGTTGCATTTGTGAAGAGTTGCGGCAGTATGAAAACATTAAAAAAAACATTTTTGTCTATTAATAAAAACTTATTAACTATTATTACGAATTCGTTTATGTTCATCTTACCCAACTAGAAAATCGACACATTTTTGAGTTATTATCGATTACATGAGGTCCGATTACATTAAAACTTCAGATTAATACTAATTTTTTCTAGAAAATAGCCATAGAAAATATTGGTCATTTTCAAAATATTTGACTTTAATTTTTGTCCATTTTGGCCAATTTTGGGTTATTTAGACAGTTTTTTGGTTCTCTAAAATTAATTATTTGCTCGATCGAGCTGAAACTTACACAATTAAATATGTAAAATGATGCTATGTTCATTTTATAAATGCATATTGGTAAGGAAAATATCTTTCTTTATTTATTTGCAGCTTTATTAGTAATGGCGGCCATTTTGAATTTTCGTGAACTGAGAGCCGCCATTTTGAATTTTAGATTCGCAAATCGGGCAGATTCGATTAGTATGACATGGAGAGAAAGTGTACCAAATTTAATGCTTTTATCATCATTTGCACGATTTTTCTGTAATCTGCTTGACTATTAATACTTGCCTAGAATCTACGCGTTCAAAATATTAATCTCTAAACCGCACTCGAAGAGATTGATTTTTTAAACAACTAGATTCTATAGACAAGTATTAAACGAATAAAGCTTGTAGTTATTAC
This sequence comes from Vannuccia rotundouncinata, assembly GCA_034780395.1. Lineage (NCBI taxonomy): Eukaryota > Metazoa > Platyhelminthes > Proseriata > Coelogynoporidae > Vannuccia > Vannuccia rotundouncinata. Next base: position 12,991 of record JAUZNC010026172.1, on the reverse strand, counting down.
AAATATATTCAACGACCTATATGTAACATATTTAATCAATCAATACTCAGTATTTCATTTACTAGAAATTTTTCCTGTCGGCACGTATGACAAAATATTACTATTATTGTCCAAAGTGGGCATTATGTAATATATAGGAAATTAATTTAAATAATTTTTATTTTGAATTATTGTTAATGTTTATCTGGAGAAATTAAAATCTATAATTTAACATTTAGGATTTTGTTGAAAAGTGAACAACAAGGTATGGGAAATATTCTTGAGAAATATTCCAAATGGTAAAATATCCGGATTAAGTACTGAAGTTTTCGAATGAATAACATCGGAGTCTGAAGATAGATATATCGAAGAGCTATCAGGTGGTTTCCTTGGATGCTTGAGCAATCAAGTTGATTTAACTGAGGTGCCACAAAATGTGATAAATGAATTAAATGAGATTGAAAAAGAAGGTATCCCACATTCATCAATGAGGCAGATGACTCATTTTTTTAATTGAAAAGAATTTGTCTTATGATTTGACAAATATTCTTCTTACTATTCTCAATAACTATTTAATTTTATTCTTGTTTACGCACTAAAGATAATTTATTCAATGCACCAGGAAATCATTTGTATTAGAGCGGCTCTTCATCGATATTTCATGCTGAATAGACCTGATGTGAACATCATTGGTAATATTAGATTGGCCGAATGGTCTCAATAGTCCGAAAGTTTAAATCTAGAATTTATGCTTCAGATAATTCCGGACATAGCAACTATCCTGTTGAAGTTTTTGAATTATACATGAGTAAAATTGAAAATTTGAATTCTTTTGTTCCCTAAACCACGTAAAAATGTTTCAAAAGATAAAGCGTCAAATCATCGATATGTTGAGATGCAGACAGTTGGAAAAAATACGATTGATGTGTTAATAAGTAACCTGTCTGCAAATTTAAACCTCAAAAAAAGGTACACTAACCACTCAATTCGTGTAACTCATAACCATTTAAAAAAAGGATTTTCAAACTGAAATTGCAAGTAATACTGAATATAAAGATGTAGAAAGTATTGATAAGTATATACAATAGAAAAAGAGCGATGTTGATTTTGCGGGTATGTCCGCAAAGTCAAGTCACAGTATTACTGTTAGAAAAGCTGGTACGAAAGGGAATAAAGTTGTTTTGGAAAAAACAGTTCATATCCATGATCATGATATTGTTGAATCACAGACAAAATGTGTCTTCAACAATGACCAATAACGTTAATTGTAGGTGTTTAGAATCTTGACCTTTACAAAATATCTTATATAGGTGTCTAGAATATTTTAAATATTTTAAAAATATTTCAAAAGAATGAATTTAAACTATAATAATGTATAGTTTATAATAATGTATAATAGTAATATTAAAAGTAATAATAATACGATCAATAGAAAATGTCAATCTCTACCTTTACAAAATCTCGTAGGTGTCGAAAATCATTCTCTACATTTGCGAAATAATATATTAAATCTAGAATATTTCAAATATACTGAAAATATTTAATTTAAACTACCTTTATCATACTATTATAAAATATTATTAAATAGTTTAGATTAAATACTATACATAATATGTGATATTTCATCACGAACTTTACAAATAATAAAGAAACATGAAAATAGGTTCAATTTTGATAGTCAATTCACTGCTATTTTTCTAGGTAATACAGGGATATTTAATTTTTATAAGTGAATTTCTTAATTTTATTTGCTATACATAAATAACTAATGTAAGAGTATTAAAGTTGATTATACTCAGCGTATTATAACAGTCTTGAACACATCTTGATGTTGAATTTGGAGAGTTGGCCAATAACAGCAACAACAGTTTAAAATAATATACACAACTGCCGAATATCCACTTTGTTTAAAATAAGTTTTAAGTTTTTCTTGCTCTAAATCCAATGTCTCATTTTTACTTCATATTTTATAACCTATATCTATCGTATACAGAACTTTTTTTTTTATTGTTTAAACTATATTTTAAAATATTTTTAGAAATCATTCATGACACCTACAAGATTTCGTAAATGTCGACATTCTCGACACCTACGGACGACCATAAAATAAGGTTAATTTTACAGAACATTTTCAAAATTGCACGTTCAACGTTGGAAAGATGTAAAGATAAAGAATGTTTAAACGTTATATTATATTTACTATAATGAAATTGTCTAATTATATGATATGTTTGTCATACTCATATTGACATAATATTTATACTATAATGGTGTTATAATATATGTGATTTCTATGTAACATGTGTCTATTCAAACAAGAATGAGCCCCACATGCGTACTCAAAGAAAGAAAATGTAGACATTTTATTTGACGCCTGTGAGTGAGGCACAAATCAAAGAGGATATTTGGTATAATGATAGTTCAATGCGATTTGATTCAATACTTAGAGAAAACAATAAAAATGCTAATAAAGTCAATAACATGTGGGGATGACAAGTTCTATTCTAATACGAGCATACGTCGAACTGCCAAAACAAGACGTATTGGCTGGAATAATGTCATTAATACTGTAGCATCTGAAACGGCGTATTAGTGACGCTGCCAACAAAGTTTGCATACATAATCAGTATTTCGAGAAAAAATTAGAAATGCCAGACGTGCTTTACACACCGTTCTTCTCCCTCCGCACACTAACTCAGAAAATTAAAACAGTGGAGCAAAATTCATGTTCTCAAATTGTTCGTACAGTAATTGCACATTATTATTATTTATTATTCTCATCATTCATGTAATCTACTAGGAGATTACCTAAAGTATTTTAATTTATAATATTCCGAATAACCTAGAAAAAACGATTCAAGAAATGAGCTGGAATTATATAAACATTAATATACCTTGCCTTGGTCTTTTTTTGATGATTGTTTCTATCTTTTGCAGCCTTCTCCTTATGCTGCAATGATGATGCCGCAACCCACGGTTTACATGCCGCAACCACAATATGCTTACCAAGCACCCACTGCACTCCAGACTGGTGCTACTGCTGCTGGACTATCCCAAAATTTTTCAACTCCTGTCAGTGCAGCAGCTCAAGCAGTAAGCCAATGGCAGGCTGCTGGTAACGCTTGTCAGTCCTCTTCATCGGCGTCTGCCAATGCCGTGACTTCTTTAGCTAATACTGCAGCTGGGCAGCAGTGGCGCTGGGCGGCAGCTGGTCCGCAGGTCAGTTTATACTCTGGTGCACCTACAAACACTTCAGCCGCGACTACTCCACAGTTAATTCCTCTCACAGCTGATCCTACTGCTACTCTTCTCAATTTAGATCCTTATAATGCCCAGATTCAGTATCTACAGCAACTGAACGTTGGAAATTATGCTCCTGCTGGTGGTTTTTCTCTACCCTCGTTTCCCAATTCTTGTAATAGTGCATCTGGAGAGGATTCATTAGAAAATCCTGCTAAACGCAGACGTTTTGATCCACCAAGTAGCAATTGTACTGGTGGTCTTTATTACAACCCTACAAATTATATATCTCCATAATAGTTATATCATAAATTAATTTTCATTATATACCTTGATAATTGTCTGCTGTTTGGAACTCTTAAATTTCTATTTATGTCATAAATACATTAGTCAGTTTGTACTGATACAAATTCATATTGTGGTGAAAAACAATTGTTGATTAGTGGTTTTCGATTTGCTTATAAATTAATATTATCTTACATTGTATTCATTGTTTCTGTACCAAAATGGAAATATATTCAATTTATTAAACTGCATAGTTTTTGTTTACTTGGCATTGTTATAGAGTCCCCCAGCAGCTGCAGTAGCACCAATGATGTACATTCATCAGACCGGATCGTATACTCCGAATTCCACGAGCGATTATAGTTCTGATCACACCGGCCTTTCAACCAGTCTTTTGGATTCTAGTGAGGTAAAATCACATACCACTAACGTTTATCTAATTGTATAATTTTAAACAGCTTTCTGCGTTCTGTTTGGTGTTTTTGCATGTAGTTTAAGTTATGTTAAATGTATAATTTGTTTGCTTTAAGTTTAACTCTTGTCCTTGGTTCTTTAGTTTTGATTTCGACATTAAATTTTATTTCATTCGGATGTATGAAACTTACGATCTTAAAAGTTATTACATAGTTGGAGTTTATTGGTGTTACATTTTGATTATTGCATTTTTAACAATCTAATTTAAATAATATGTTGCATATTGGTTATTTTATATAGCATATGTCATAGTAATGTTTAAATAATTTAAACTGCTTGCATGGAAAATAAAACAGAACGTATGATTTTGTGGTGTGTGATTTTACTACTGTCACATCGAATGCTACCTGGTTTATGTAACATTGTGCACGGTTGCTTTAATTTGTTTTAGTTGAGATTTTTAAATTCGGTGAATGCTTTTATCTAATAGTTCATTTTAACTGCTTTTCTGTTTTAATTTGTTCGGATTTTGAAAGTTTTGTCATATGCAAACTTTAAAATCGTTTGGCTTAATTCAATTTCGTTCATTTATTTTAGAATTTTAATCTGGGTTTTTTAAGTTTTTTGTCAATCAAAATAATTATTAATAATATATATTTTTTAATTTGAAACTAGTCTGAAAAAATTACGGAAGTTTTCTTATTAGGATACTATTCTAAATGCCTAATTTTATTTATTGATAATTTAGTGTCGGAAAATAGATATTCATAAAATATAGTATAGGTCATATATAAAATGTTTTTTAATAAATTATATAAATACAAAAGTTATAGCTTAGATCTCTTAATTTTTCCGTTTTCGCTTAAGTTCGTTTATTCCGTTCAATTTGATATGTATACGTAGGTTTTGTTGGTACGTACAAAAATCCATAAATTAATGTAACTATTTGATAAGAAAAAGTCTAATTTAAGGTACTTATATTAAAATTAAAAAAAAACCAGGAAACCTAAAAAATAAACTCAAAGAAATGAGAAGCTTGAATAAATATTAAAATGATTTTGTATCTGCTTCTTTCACACTATTTATACTATATGAATGTCTCTTAATGCGTTTGCTTGTAACGTATGTATTACTAGTCTGTTCCCATAGTAAAAGTAATAAGCGGGTTTCATTGTAATAATCTACGAATACTTACAAATTATTTTAGAATAGTAAAATAGATTTTTTTTGATAATTCTCTATTAATAAAATATTTTTATAGAACTAGAATCAATTAAATTCATAATAAATAAAATATTAGTTTTTAGCAAGAATGATTCTCGATAAATACGAAAGGTTTTTGCTCATGCATTTGTTAAAATCGTTCTAGAGGCTTTGTATTCTTTTTATCACTTTAAAGTGTTTGAAGTGCTGGTTAAGAAGGAAAAGTCAAGTACGTACCATTTCGAAAAGCGTCTGAACTCTGTAACAGCTTCAATAGTCCTTACAATATTGGACACTATAAATTCTCCAAAACAGAATTATAAATAATTAATATAGAACTGACATAATTATATAGTATTGATACTATATAATTAAGATATAACAAGCAAATTTTAAGTCTCTTCAATCTTCTTATAACAAGATTATTCTATTGTTGTCTTCAAACTCTAATCGCAAATATGAATACATTGTATAAAAAAACTTTAAATCATAAAATGTTATTTTCAATTATGAATATTATAATATTGTAATCTACTTCTATTGACAACTTATTTACAAATGTAGAATATTAAATTAAATGGGAATCTTCTGTTGTATGATTCATGATTTTTGATGTCTGTATTTGCTATTTTTATATAGTGTATCAGTAATTAAAAATTGCAATTAGATTTTGTTAAATAAAATTTTTTTCTAATAAATTTATATATAATAATATTATATAATATATTATAATACAAATATTTTTTGTTTGTTTATAAATAATAGTTATGTACTTTCACATTTTCCCACAATATTAAACAAATTTATTTAGTTTTTTGGATTTTTTGGGATTTATATAACTTAAATTCCTAAATTATTACTTTGATTTTATAAAAATATTTGATTAAGGTGCGAACTGTTCAGTTCTGTAATATTACGTAACATGTATTATACTCTGGTATTCTAAAAAATCTAACAAAATTCTTATTTCTATTATAAAATAGTCTCAATTATATAATATATAGTATTGCTTAGTTTGCATATTCACATTTTAGTAATATAATAATGAAGTAAATAATATATTGTTAGTATAATCGCACTAATTACAAACGATACATTATACACTATTTATAAGGAAAGCGATTAGAACACTTTTAAACAGTTATAATTTGTTCATGTTTTCATTAAAAATGTTAAGCAATCCCTTGGATCTCCTGGTAATGGACATCAATATGCATCAGAAGCGTGTATGTCTCCTTATAATTTGAGCGATCATGTTCTACAATTGCAACCAAATTTAGGACAACATAAAATATATGCTTCTCCAGGACCTCATATGGCTCTTTGTGCTCCACAAGTAAGTGGTTGTTTCAATATTAATATAAGAGTTTTTATCTTTTTAAATTAGATAATCAAGTTGAAAAGAAAAATTAAAAAAATTGAGTGAATGTATGAAATTCATAAATTTAAAGAATGTACATTTATTCAAAAACCATTTAGTATTTTGATAATGAAAAGCGTGCAGTACAAGGGGTCTTTACTCGAAACCATTTTAACAGGGTACTTCGTAAGAAAGTTTGTAGGTAAGATAGAACGTAAGTTATTTTTGAATTTGGGCTTTACTCGAAACAATCGTAGCTACGAACAGGCTACCATATCGCTAGTTTTGATCGTAATATTTAGGTTGGTCTAGACCATTCGTAAGTATTACATAAATAATGTATAAGTTGGTTTAAATTATATATGTGCTGAAATTAATGTTAACTCTGTAATGATAAAATACTGTGACTATATAACGATATTATATAACAAATTATTTGTAAAATCAATTTTATACATAATGTCATATATAGCTTGGTATGTATACATTTATAAAGCATATTTTTTATTTATGATCTAATTGTAGTTATAAGGATTCAAAAAGTTATATTGCTATATATACTGTGATTTTATATTATTTTCATAAAACTTTTTTTATAATAAAGACTAAAAATACATAAGATTTCAATAATTTACAGGGAATGAATTCTATTATTTTATATTAATTATACAGCACCATGACTTCTTTATATTGACTAAACAATAAAAAATGCAATATATAATTAGTAAATATATAAAATTTAAAAATCAAAACTGTCTTAATTTAAATTTAGGCTGTTTTAATTTGATATTTTTACAAAGTGTTATAATCAGTAATAATCAATAGAAAAATAACAGTACATAATATTAAACATATTAATATATAAAAATTAAAGATGTTTTTCCATTTCGAGTTGAAGCCTACTTCTCTCGATATCTATTCTTTCTCCCTCGATTTTATACGAGTTGAGCGTGATAAGTCATTATTTTAAATTTTATAAATAACTAAATTTTCTATGTCATGTTTAGGCTCAAAATAAAAATAAAGAGTCGATTGCATAAAGCGGTATTAGCTGCTACCGGTAGTAGCCTTAATACCGGTAGCAGTTACTACCAGGGAGTAAATTCAGTTGCATAAAGCGGAATAGCTTACTACTAGACAAACTAATACCTGGCGTAAGTTTTAGGAAATCCAAATTATATTTATAGATTAACCAATTAAAATTCGTTTAAAATTTGGAAACTCCATTACAATGTTTTTGATTTCCGCTAATTTAACCATGTTATTGTTTTGTCCAACAATTAAGAATCGGGATGTTTAGTAGAATTATTTTATATTTATAAGTACGTATAGCTAAATAAAATAAGAATTCTATTCATTTGAGAGCAAAATAAGAATATTTGACTTTAAATAGTTTTTGAAAAATTTCAATAAATTTCTATATATGTTCAATATAAATAAGGATATAAGACGTTTAATAACACATTATTATATGTCCGGCCATTTTTTTCAATGCTAACATGAAAACTAAATCGAAATAATGGAGTTATATTTTACTCCCGGTAGCAGTTTATGCAATCCGCGTGAGACTAAATTTATTGATTTTCCTCGAGTTACTACCGGTAGTAAGCTAATACCGCTTTATGCAATCGACTCAAAGAAACGTTCTTTCCATATATATTACTTTTAAATTGCTAAAATTTATATAATGGTATATTTTTATCTTACAATCTTATCAAATATTGTTAGAAAAATGATATAAGTCATAAATAGCCCATTTGTATATTGATTTTAAACAATGTAACTAAAATATAAACATTTATAGATTAAAATACCGGAGAAAATAAGCTTTTCAAAAAGTTTAATAATGGATTTACTATTGTTTATGTTGAATGTATAATTAACTTTCAAAGCGTGCAAAATTACGAAAATTACACATTTTTACAAAAAAAATCGTATATTTTCCGCCGATTCACCACGCACGTCCCGGTCTCGAGATAAGAACGAGTGTTACATCTTTGTAACTCTACGAAGTTCGTAAGAAGGCTTCGAGAAAGTCGATTTAAGCATTGTACGAACATTTTATCTTTCATCGTAAGAAGCTCATACTTACGAAGGTTTCGAGTAAATACCCCTTGAACTTCAATTATATCCGTTTAAAGCTGGAACCACACTTCGTTTTTTTCTTTACTTTGATTGGTTTGTCGAATCGAATCGAGCATTCACACTGTTTGTTTCCTTTTTTACCTACTTTATTTCTCACTAATTTACTAATTTATTAACGATTAAAAATGAATAAGAAAGGTGTAAACGCTATGTTCTCTTTATTTTCATATTAAAAATAAAACGAAAAGACTGGCTTCATCCAATACATGACACCAATATAAAAGTGTATTTGGTATATCGCAGGTCTATTATTCCAAAGATTTAAAAAGATTGACCTGCTACTCTTAGTTAAAGTTAGCCCTAGCATAAGAAAAGAAAATACAAATGTGAGTAGAGGAAATGATATTTTCAATAATTTTATTTTTTAGATTTTACCAGCACATGGTACTTCACTAAAGTCTAGTCATCCTCAATATACAATTACTCGCGTTCTCCCTCCAGGCACTAGTATGATGCAGACTAGCAAATCAAGCGGAAATATGGATTGTGGTGTATTGAAAGACCAAAACTATTTGTAAAATTTATTCAAGATTTTTTCTTGTTAAGAGCATACTCCTTTCTTATATATTCTGAATTATACAACTAAGTTTGTACGTACTATTATTGGCTTTAGGAAGTACTGATTTAATATATTAATACTATTTTTTAAACTAGCTATTAATTCTCCCTCCCCATTTTCCTGTCTTAAATGTCTTAATATTATTTTTATGCTCATAAAAGCTCATTCGATTGAAACCTGGCGTGACTATCGTTTGTCATTACTTTATTGCCTCAGTGATGTGTGTGTATACATTATCTTACTTTTGGTTTTTACATGATGGACTTTTTGCTTGAAAGAAAGCGTTTACTTTGCTTTTGACTGTAAATGAATGAGCGATTTTTACTTAATGTGTAATTTTATCTACGGTATGGTATGTATGTCTTATGTCAAGTTATATTAGGAATCTGTACTCGATTCCCTTGATTTTCCCACTATTTCTAAAGATATTTAAACATTCCCTCGACATTCACAACTTTTATTGTTGGATATTTTCATGCTACTGAGAAATGTATTTTTTGTATACTAGTCTAATGTGTATTGTGACGACAATATTGTTTAAAAGTAGTGCTTTAATTAAGCTCTTATTGTATGCATTTTCCACAATGTCTAGGTCTAGTTTTTTTTGTTAATTTACTGTTTGGTAGACTGTTAATTCACTTTATATTTTGCCCTCGCTATTGCTTGCTACTACTTACTTTTTGATGCGTCTAATAATCTACCACATCGGAGATTAGATATGGCATACTGCTTCGCTAAGACAAAGACAAACTAATAAGAGCTTTTTCTTAAATTTTTTGTCTTCAAAAAACTTTTCTCAAGTTTTAGCCGTTAATGTGTTGTTTAGCTTTGTATCAGTTTTTTGTATGGATGCATTTGCTATTTATAATAATAAATTGTTTATTGTATAAATTAATTCTTATTTCATTATTTTCTAATTTTATTAAGTATCAAAGTTGAGACATAAATTTAGGCACTTTCAAACAGTTTTACCGTTAAATTTAGATAAAAAAAATTTACATAATAAATTATTCTCAGGACATTTATACTTTTAGCAGGGTTCATAGGGAGTCAAGTCATGTATTTGGAATTTTAGGGTATACGGGGTTATTTGAAATAGTATTTATTTATCTGTAATTTTTTCTTGTTTATTCTAGCTTTGTCTGCGGTATGGTCAATGATTAATTGGTAAAATAACGGATGTTTCTTGCTTCGCTTTGTAAAACGTTATGAACCTAATGTGTGGAAGGGTACACGGGTACACGCGGATTTCGAAATGTAATAATTTAGCAGGTCCACTAATTTCCATAAAACTTTATCTGGCGCAATAAAAACTTATTTCACGTGAAAAAATACCACGTCGTTAGTTGTAAGTCTATTCGGACCTAGGTATGTACCTAGGATGAAAATTGGTGTCTTATATATTGTAATTTATGAGAAATTTTCTTTTTTGAATTAAATGATCACATTAAAATTTTACATAAATTTGAGAAATAAATCGTATATTCGAAATATTGCATTTTTTGGTCTTATGGCAAAATCACATTTAGTCAATCAAGTAGATTAATGCGATAATGACAGGCACATTAGAAAGATTGCTTGGAAATTCCAAATCTTGCCTAGTTTTATTTTTTCGTTGCGTAGCCTACTCATTTTCAACTATATAGCATACTTGTACCAGTATTAACAGATTTTGTATACTATACATCAGATTTCAATTCAATTATCCACTATAAAATTTTTAAAATAGCAAAGGTTTAAAGAAAATTTTCTTTACCTGGTACTTTTGTCACATTAAATAAGTTTACATGTCGTAATTACTTTTATTAATACGTACATTTTCGACCCAATCTTCTAACAATATTAAAATAGTGATATAATACCCACTATTCTGTATTTATGCAAACATTTTAAATCATGAAAAGAAAGACAAGCCAAATTGTGATTTATTACAGCTATAAACTGCTAATGTTAGATAAGTAAAACTTTAGCCAAATCAAAAAAGATATTTGATAGTTACTACATCAAAAAAATCAAGACATCACGTTAAACGTAGGTAATAACAACAAAGAATGAATAACAATATTGGGTATGCATGTTGGAACGCCCATGGAACTGAATAATTAAAAATAAATAGCTTTGGGAAGATAAAATTCAAATTCTTCAACAAAAACACTAGGCAAAGTAACCAGTTTACACGAGAAAAAATTAAAACAAAAGTATGTTAACATAATAATTTACATATTTACTGACTATTTAGAAAATGAAAATCTATTCGAGAAAAAAATTAATTGTACAATAGTAATAATAAAATTATGACTGCTACAAAAAGAATATTATACCAAATAATCTAAAACGAACGATGCTAAAAGCTCTATGATAGGATTGTTGATTAAACATTTAAAATACGTTGAAACTTTTTATTAAACGCTTTTTTAAAAGAGTAATAGACTCATTTGGATTAAAAATACAGCAATGGCAGTTGGATTCAGAAATAATATCTCAAAGGTAAGCTAGCTAGCTATAAATAGTGGGAAAAAAGTCTAAAACAAAACAATTTCTATATTGGGATAGTTAGTACAGTCATGAATTTATTTATTAACTGACAGCCGCAAGTAACCTGGCAAGAACGGATTGTCTGGATTTCTTCAGGGTAACTACTTTAAAATACCAGCCATTATAGATTCTGACTCATACAGACTGTCATGTTTCGCCATAATACGCATCAACGGACGTAGATTGAGCCACCATTGTTCTTTAGGAATGCGATGACTGAAATGAAGAAAAGTATGCAGTAAAATACATCCCATTGTTATGACATGTAGAAAACTTACACGAAATCAACGGATTCTTTGAGATCCAGAACAGGTGTAAACAAAGATTGACGTTTGATGATACCGAGCAGACATGCGCTGTCCGATTCGTCGGTATACACAACTGAAGAAAATAACGTATAGCTTGACTTCGGACATATTAAACCAAATAATTACCAGGGTGGCCACTCTTCCAAAAATTCCGACTTACATCTGCATATCCATGAAGAAAAAAATGTAACCTACTTATTTAAACATTAATTTTAGGTATGAATTTTTTATAAATCTTTATCGAAATGATCTTTTTTTTCATCTTTTTAATGGAATTATTTAATGTTCTCAGTCATTATATTTTTTAAGATATCATAATTTTACTATACCTTATATTTTTCACTAAAAAAAGGAAGATTTCCAATACTTTTCTAGTACCCGCAGAATTAAATATTCTTAATTGTTTTTAGATTTGCTTTATATCAAAAATATTCACCAGTGTTTTCTCTGACGATTGATATAAACAATTTTCCTGTATCTCAAATATTTATCTAACTATGAACATTTTTCGCCACCCGTTTTTCACTCTCGACACCTAATACCGAGCTTATTTAAAACAGCAAAGGAAAAAGACTGCCAGAAGTAGATAAAATGTAGATTACAAAACATTCATGCGAAAAAAGGCCTCTTTTTAAAAAATTATACTAAATCAAAAATTTCCTTGTCTAATTGTCATTTTCCATGACCAGTGGCCACACTGATTACTCAATTCTTTTAATAAACTGAAAACACAACGTCTAAAAAAGCTTAATTTATAGAAATCTATCAATTGGGGAAACCTATAAACAAATAGAAAATATTATAACACAAATCATACTTCAGATATTTCTGAATACTGGTTGCTCGCTCACCTCCATCCTTGGTGCACTTTTCAAGTTGATTGCATATCCAATCTGCTGCTTTTGCGCCCATTTTGGTGCCCATATTTCGATCAAATGGGGTTGGTACTCCACCTTGCTGCAT